>JADNRX010000780.1:0-22971 GCA_015501595.1 Hymenopellis radicata
TGAAAGTCTTGTTCAATTCCATGCTCCGGTGTATTCACGACATTGTACTTGATTTTAGGAGTCGTCAGACACCAATAACGCCTTAACAGAACCTAATCATCCTGTGTACACGCCTCTATTTGCGGAATAAGCAAGGTACACAAGACTCGTCCCTGCTTGCTTCCAATATTGCAATGACGGCGCATGGGATGTCTTCCAGCCTGTAGCTGAATGTTGAGGAAGCGTATGGGATTGTTTAGTATATGTATGGAGAGCTGCAAATCACCGCTATCCAACGGTACAGCGGAGAAGTCGAACGGAGACAAGAAGTGTGGCGCACTTCGGGCTGCCAAGTCCGGTCACGTCAGCAAGTCCGATGCGTTGTCGGACGCCGTGCAGGGAATGTTTGTTCATGTAAACAGTTCAGAGGGTATATAAACCGTCTGGACAGACCAAAGCGATATCCCATTGTTTCCTTCCTTTCTCTCATGGTAGTCATGGTAGTTACTCGCCTTATAAACGGCACCCACCCCGGAACCCTTGAGCTAACCTTCCACCACCGGGTCGGCCGCGGGGCTCTTGGGGATAGAAAGGGGAGGGTGTCAGACGTTCCACATGGTGGTACGCCGTCCTCGGACGTTCTGGTAAAGTCCTCAATTGAGGCCACCGGTCTAATCAACCGGTGTGAGCTGAAAGGGAGCCTCCAGTCATTAATTTGACTGGAGGCTCCTTTTTGGCTCATTGGGGCCCTTCAGGCCGGACCCTTCACGCTCGTACGATGTATGATTTAAGTGGACTTGTGCTCAGAAAAATGTGCGGCGACCTTACATGATTTATAAGCTTTTTATTTACGGGTTTCTGCTTCCAAGTTTTGCTCGTAGGCTATCCCAATAATGTATTTTACGACTAGAATGCAATTCGTGAAGCCGTACACCCTACTGAAGCGAAGATACTTAATCTCGAGTGAATAGCACGGCGCACTCCGAGTCAGCACAGCCACAGAAGCGTTGAGTCCCAATCAGGCAGGTGCTCTTATCTGCCATCCATCGCGCGCACAGAGGACGCCCACGCAGAGGAGCCTCTTACGAAGACGTCTCCCGCGAAGACGACTCGCCGGCACAGAGGAGACGCTCCCGCGAAGATGTCAGCAGGACGCGACGAGACGCCATCCGAAGAGCCACACCCGAAGATGCTCCCCACGAAGATGCCCCGGAAGGCACTCGCTTGAAGATGCACCCCAGAGGACTCGGCGCAGGAAGACGCTTCCGCGAAGATGGCGCCAGGAGAGAGGAGACGCACCCGAGAAGATGACCCACTTGAAGACGCGCCCCAGAGAGGAGACGCACGCCAGAGGAGACGCAGCAGGAAGACGTCGGAAGAGCACTCCGCGAAGAAGCACCCCAGAGGAGCAGTCCGTGAAGAGGCACCCAGAGGAGACGAAGCAGGAAGAGCACTGCACACCGCCAGCAGTACCGACGAAGAGCCACACGCGAAGAGCACTCCCGCCCTCGTATACCGGGTCGTCCACCTCCCAACGACACTGGACAACGACGCGGTAATCGCCGTCCTAGACGAGAAAACGGCGCGACTACCGTGTCTGCGAATACCGCGTCTGACAATCCGTCACCATCGGGTCCTAGGAATGGAGGCCTAGAGAACCCCACCAAGCCACCGCGCGTACGGACGAAGAGGAATAAGCCGCGACCAGCTGCCGACGGGGCGGCTGAAGGAGCGCCGTCATCGTCCAGTCCGTCAGCTAATGGCGGGCAAGCCAGTCGGCGACCAAAGCAAAACGCAGCAAATTCTTCTGCTCAGCCTCAGCCCAAGGCTTCCCGACGTCCCCGCTTTAACGGTGGCTTAACTGGTCCGTCGGAGGGCGTCTCGTCTCATTCCCACCGGAAGGACAAGTACAAGCTGCCCGACGCCAGTGCCGACGACCTGACATCGACCCTCATCCGTTCACTCAGCGTCGCCCATACGCAGATTGTCCCATCTGTTTCAGTTCCATCCATCCCGCTCAACCTACATGGAGCTGCTCTCCTACCATGCCCGTCATCGACGACGATCCCCAATACTGCTGGACGACCTTTCACCTCAAGTGCATCCGCTCTTGGTCCGAGAAGAGTTACAAGGAGATCAAGGAAGCGTGGCGCGCTCGTGGAGAAGAGAGAGACGGCGAATGGCGTTGCCCAGGTTGTCAAGGGAAGCGGAATGTACTCGTCGGAGGCTACAAGTGTTTCTGCGGGTCTACCCCGTCACCTAATGCCCGACTCGCCACCCCACATTCATGCGGCAACCCATGCTCCAGGTCAAAGAACGCGTGTCCTCATCCGTGTCCTTTGTCCTGCCATCCAGGACCATGTCCTCCATGCAAAGTTATGCTCGAAGTCCCCTGCAAGTGTCCTCGCGCGCGCATAGTCCCAGTTCGCTGCGGGGAGGATACGCGTGTTTCTTGCGGAGAGACCTGTGGTCGTGACTTGAATTGCGGCAAGCACAAGTGTCAAAAGTCGTGTCATTTGGGTCCTTGTGGCGATTGTCAACAAGTCGTAGATCAAAAGTGTTGGTGTGGCGATGAGATGCGTCAGACTGCCTGCGGTGCAGGTGATAACTGGCTGGTCGGAACTGGGTGTGAACGTGAAGGTCCTGTCATCGACTGGCTCGGATGGTCTTGTGCCAAGCCGTGTCAAAGGTGTGTATTTCTTCTGTCTACCCAAGTGTCTAACTTACCAGTCTCGATAGAAACTACGACTGTGGCAAACATTCTTGTGACAAACCATGTCATCCTCCAACATTGGGCAGCTCTCCGTGCCCTCTCTCTCCGTCTAATGTGAAGACCTGTCCTTGCGGTAAGAAATGCATAGGCGCCGATTTCCCAGTTCGTGCGAGTTGCGACGATCCCATTCCAACGTGCCAGTCTACTTGCGATAAACCTCGCAGCACTTGTGAGCACCTCTGCCGGGCCAAATGCCACGCCGATGAGTGTCCTCCATGCGACGAGCTCGTCATCCGCCCTTGCAGATGCGGAAACGTTCACCGCTCCATCAAGTGCGGCGATTTGTATGTCACTGATGAAGAGGCGGGGATAACCATCGAGGCGCCTGTTCTCTGCGACAAGCCTTGTACGGCCTTACGCGCTTGTGGGAGACACAGGTGTAATAGGGTTTGCTGCCCTCTAGCATCTTTTACATCGGCCAAGACCAAGGGAAGAAGCGCGTTGTTGACCCCGCCGAGATTGGAGAGGAGCCTGGCGGGATGCACGAATGCGATCTTGTTTGCGGAAAGCTGCTTAGTTGTGGGAATCACCGATGCGAGGACCGCGACCATCGGGGACCTTGCGCACCTTGTTTGAGGAGTTCATTTGAGGAGGTTTGTCTGCCATTTCAAGATGGAATCGTTACTGATGGTTCTTAGCTTATCTGCTTCTGTGGGCGAACGGTTCTGGAACCGCCTGTCCCATGCGGAACGAAGATACAGTGCACGTATCCTTGCGTTTTTCCTCCTCCAGAATGCGGACACCCGAAGACGCCCCATGTCTGTCATGGTGACGACGTGTCCTGTCCGCCATGTCCCTTCTTGACTACTAAGCTCTGCGCCTGCGGTGCGAAAATGGTGGGCAACGTCCGTTGTTCCTTGGACAGGGATAAAATTGGATGTGGGACTGTATGTGGGAAACTCCTTGAATGCGGGTTTCACCACTGCGAGCGTGTATGTCACGCTGACGAGTGTGGCGCTTGTACGATGCCTTGTGGAAAGTCTAGAAAGATGTGGTATGTGTTCATTCCTCCCGTGCTCGATAAGCTAACATGGAATCAGCCTTCCTGGTCATCATCCGTGTACGGAGCCGTGTCATGCCCCATCTGCCTGCTCCGAGAAGGAACCGTGCCAGACGATCGTATCCCTTTCGTGTCCATGCGGAAGGATCAAGCAATCTGTTCGGTGTGGGCGCAGTACCACCAACACAAGTGGGCGAAGCGATGTCCTCAAGTGCACGACCGAGTGCGAGATCGCTAAGCGTAATGCGAGGCTGGCGGACGCGCTGGGGATCAACACAGCCTCGCGGGACAAGAATGCAGGTGGACCGGCTGTGTATAGCGATGAATTGTTGGGCTTTGCGAGGATGAACGACAAGTTTCTGTCGGTGGTGGAGAAGGCGTTTGCGGAATTTGTGTCGTCTGGGCGAAAGACGCAGGTTCTGCCACAGATGCCCGTGGAGCGCAGGAAGTTTGTCATTGAGGTTTGTGTTGTTGTTCTCGTCTGTGTGATGTCTTGGTGTTGATCAATCTTGGTAGCTGGCTGGCGTTTATCGCATGGATTACCGGATGGTGGATCAAGAGCCTCATCGAAGGTGAGTTTCGTGGTTTGTTATCTCAGTGTTGATTTTGACAGATAACGAAATAGCGTCGAGCTAATTCGTCGGATCGACACGCGGATTCCGGCGTCTCTTCTTTCTTCGCAGGTGCTTGTAGGATCGCGGCCGAATTTGGGCAAGCTTGGGAACCTGCGTGCGACGCCTGTGGGGGTTCAGAAGTCGAGTGCGCCTGCTAGTAGAGGTTGGGCGACGCCTGCGGGAGGTAGTCGGGCCGCTACGCCGCCGTCGAAGATGGTAGAGCTCCCGGTAGAAACACGTAGAGGGGTGTATCGTCCGCCTGGGGCGCGGCAGGTTGTTGAGGCTCCTGCGCCTGTTGATGTACCTGATGATTGGGAGGACGATGCTTGAGATTTCTTGGGTAGACTTTAGACGTTGTAGTCCCGGCTTGTAGTATGTTGTACAGTGCTATAGAGTAGGGTCAATTAAACTTGGCTACCACTGTTAATCCTCTGAAACTTAGTTTGATACATGCTGTGAGTCTGACAGCTCTGTCTGAGAACGAAATTGCTATTTATACGGCCCTCTTTCCCAACTCGCCCCCACATTACTATTATCTACGTCTACGTCTGCCGAGCTTGTGCTCCTCAGGGAGCAGGTACGGACTTTAACAGAGGAAGCCGAGCTTGGTCGAGATCTCGCGATTCGATACGAGCTGGCCTCAAGAACCCTGGCAGGTACTAAGCCCGTTCAATTTGCATCACTAAGTATATGAGAGTCGCTTACAAGTTTGTTAACATCAGCCCTCGACGACCGCCTGTTCACCGGCATCGCGCGCGAAGAGCGAGATTTCTCTGGAATACCCAGCGTATCGGAGGCGCGCACCATGCCTTTAGGCGACAGCGCGAAGAAATCACGAACAGGCCCCTCAACCGTCAGATTTTGACCACGCCGTTGCGCGAGTTTGCGAATCGGAGGAGGTGGATCGGCATTGGGCTGTTATTGCGTTTTTGCAGAGGGATGCGGGTGGTGTCGCCCGAAATCAAGCAGCACCAGCGGTATCCGACTTGGAGGTCCTCGACCATCTTCCGCGGCTGCATCCTCAAATGTCTCCCTGACGTATCTTTCAAGCGGCTGCGTCCTCAACCCTTACCTATACCTTCTCCAGCGAGAAGGTAACTTTCCCTCATGGTTCCCTCGACGGAGGCAGGTCTTAAATTCAAGTCACACAGGGAACTGAGCAGATATTGTTCCTGTGAACGAATGGTTAGTACAGTTTAGCAAGGGGACCAGTCAACGCACCATTTGCGAAGGTAATGAAGCGGCGAAGCGTAGTACTCTACTGTAGTAGATGTAACAAGTTAGTCTAAATGGTCTAACTACTCCCTCAGAGGAAACTGCGGCAAGAGGTTAGGAAAGCCTGATACAACTAGGAGCAAAGAAGACTTACCCGACCATGGAATGTGTGATATTGCGAACACAGCACGGCATCTGCACATCACATTGGCGTAACCAGGATGCACGCGAAAAGTCGAGTGTTTGACGGCCGCGAGACAAGCGCCGAGTCGAGGTATTACTACAAGCGGATACTACAGTCAGTATTGAATATTGTGATAATCCATGAAAGGATTACTCACAATTGAACAAGAAGGCGGGACACGACGTGCTTCTGTAAATACGTGAGTAAAAGCGTAGATAAGTAGCGTGGTGACGAACAACTCGCCGATGAAATCGAAAGCACAGGTAAGCCCCAAAACTTAGGACAATGTTGTCGACATATGTCGGGCATAACCACACAAGGTCATAAGTTTCCCCCACCCTCTCGTGGATCACTGGCAGCCGGCGCGAAGCCAAACTGTTATTCACCGGCACGGAGCCAAATGATTCCGTTTGACGTTGCGAGCAGGTCGTTTCATTCGCTAGTGAACACCGTCCTGCAGAAACACGACAGTGGTGAGTATTCAGACAACAAGAAGAGAGCCTTACTAACATGAACAAGCCGGCGGTAAGGGTATACTAATACCACTCGATAAGAACAGTTTAAGGACCGCGTCTCGTCTGACAACAGCTGTGTAACAGTAAAACAAAAAATAAAGAACAGTTTAAGGACCGCGTTCGTCTACAATTTACCCAGAGCGGTACTGTGCATAGGTATGGATTCAAGAGTCGAACAAGACGAAATTGACGACTCACCGTGTCAGTGGAGGCGGTGAACTTCCGGTCCGAGAGTCCCCAGTCGCGTCAAGTAGCGACCGTGTGCAACGTTGGTGAGGTAGACTTGAAGGTGAGTATACCAACGATGACGGACACAACGATCGTCGCCCTTCAGGTCGACGTCAAAAGGTCAGCTTCTCGTCGGTGAACAAGATGAAGGTCATGGCTCACCATATAGAGCAGAAATGATGCCTAATTTTACAAAGGTAAGCTGTGACGAAACACAGAGGTGGATCAAGACTTACTATGGCCGGTTGTTCGTCATCGCAAGTCCTTGCATCGGTCCGTAAGGCAGACTCGGTTGATATCCATGGCAGGAGCCGACGCAGAGTCAACTGGTACCCATCGGCGCAGAGCCAAATGAAATTGTCGTAGCGAGTGCGGCACTCCCGGAGAGTGAGAGACGCAAAACTGTAAGCTGTAGAGAAGGGTAAGGTAAGCATTCGGATTTCAAGTATAGCAGCAGTGCCTCACCGACGAGACAACTGAAGCTATATTGAAGATAAACTGGAAGGCCCTGGTAAGTCAAGCATCACAGCGAAGATATACGAGAGCTTGCCTGCGTCCCGAACAAACAGAGATATGTGGTGTACAAAGTGGTACACTCTCCGTAAGTGGGTATCGACACCTGTAGATAGGAACGGTAAGTCAAATGAAGGAACGGCGCCAATTGTGACATACCTTAACCGCATAGCCTAGTCCAGAACAGCCTGTTAGACTTGGGGCAACGACGTATGTGACAAGACAAGCGTACCAGGTACGCAAACAGTTCCTTGTCAAACGGGAGTTCGTGGAGTTCAAGGCCGCGTCTTGTCTGACGATGTATGCAGAGGCGGAGATGGTACCGAGGCGAGTCGCGCTGTGATATAGGAATGAGTTCAAGAATGTAGAAGACGAGACCGACGACTCACCGTGTGAGTGGAGGCGGCGAGAGAGTCTCTAGTCGCGTCAAGTAGCGAGTGATGATGATAGCATGTGGGTCGACACCGTCTGCAATCATGGTAAGGTGTGGACTTGAAGGTGTCGACATCTACCGTGAGGTAAGTTGTTGGATAAACGAGGCGCATAGACAACGTACCAACGACCCGCCATTAGAATGCCCAAAGACTCGGAAGTTGTCCTACCGCCAGCGTTAAAGACAATGTCGAAGACTGGCGTGCGGTGAGTAGTGGATACGCTAGAACACAGCGAGGACGCACCAGAACTGCGGCCGCATAGAACACGCAAATCATCGAGAGAGACCGTCTCGACGTCGAGGGCGTATCGGTCCTCAGGCAAAAAAAAAAAAAGTCTGAAAACATTGTCAACAAGCGCGTCGGTCAGAGAAGCAGGGGAATAACGTACCAGAGCGTTGAGGACGACGTAGAATGGAGGTGGCTAGAGGCAGAGAAAACGAGTAAACAAAATGGGGTGATGGTGGGAGGAGGAAACCCACGCTGTGCCGATCAACGGAGTAAGCGGTCACGCTTTTAAGCGCGTCGGGAAGACCATGGCGAGAACATCGGCGACGATGTCGAGAGTCACTGTGATACAGTAAGAAACATAATAAATGGTAAGTAAATGCGAATCGAGGGAGAAGACAAGTCGAGGAGGGAAGGAGGGAATGGGAGTGGGTGATGATGGATTCCGACCGAATCCCATCGCCTTTTATTGCATTTCCGGGAACGCCAAGCTCCAGAATAAACGTAAGACTATTCGGATAATCTCACGCCGTGATGCGAGAGCGGCCGTTGGGGCGAGAACTTCGGAACTTGTAAAAGTATTATTGGGCCGCCACGGGAGACCGTTTCTAGCGTCCTACGCGTATTAACCTCCCTGACCGCGTAAAAGATAGCTAAATAACTCACTGATAGATTCGAAAATGAGACTATGAAAGTTGTCAGGCCCGGCCTCAACCGATTGAATGAAATCCAACAGAACTCACCTTCTCCTCCCGAATGCACTGATTCTTCATTCCTGTCGCTTGCGCCAAGTCTCCGCGCTCCAAGATGCTCCCATCGTTTCAAGGAGAGGACCCTGATCGTCTGATGTGAGTCATCTAGAAGAAACAGACGGGGAACTGAAAAACTTGCAGATTGGTATTTCGTGGCGGCGGTGATTCGCACCGCTTCGCGGTGCCTTCTGAACACGGATAGTAGTCGCAGTTTACGTTCTGATGAAACGTAATAGGGTCAGACTGAAGATGAAGCGAATAGACACCGGAAAAGGCACAAACCTTGACGGTGCCAGATTGAATTCAGGATTATTGTCGTGTGAGTGTCAATTACAGAGGTTATGACACCACAAGTAAGGCTACACAAGGTGTATACAGGTGCTAGAGTCGCCATTTAGGGACGGCTTTGGCGGGAAACGCGAATTGCGCAAAAGTGTCGGAGGGATGGAGGAGGAGAACGACCACTTGCGTCATTTCCCCGCATCCGAGAGTCGAGAGATAAGATTAAAGGCCCCAGACGCGTCATAGGGTCCGGGAAATCCTCGTGCTATCGATGCTCAGGGTCCGAGACGCCTCGCTGGAGCGTTGACGCGAAAAGTAGGCATAAAGGCGCGTCCAGTGGTCCAAGTACCGTCGGAATTCGGCTTACGTAAGGCATAGAGCGATATCCAGATAAATTCAGGTCTCCAAGCGTCGACAGAGAGCGGGAAAGCAAAGGTGCGCGTTGGTGTAACCAACTCGAGATCGGAATGGTCGTGGTTCGAGTGCAAGATTACCCGATCACCTGGGGTGACCTGGACTCGATCTGTCCCTTCCTACATGACATTTCCCCGTCAATTCCGAGACGATAGGACATCTAGAACAGGTACCCAGCTTGGTATACCCGCTGAGTGAGCGGAGTGAATATTCCACCTATCACACGCGATGTCTTCCTGGCGACAGGACGCACATCATCTTCAGGGTGCCGGATATCGATGGCGCTAGTTTCTGGGCTCCCCTGGAAGGAAGTTTTGGAGAAGCACACATTTGGTATTTTGCTCGCACTCACTTCGTTTTAATGTTGACATGTGGTGTATCGGCATGTGTGTCTATTTCTCCGACTTTGGGTGTTTCCCATGTTTTAGTGGGATACTCTACTGTACTTTAGGTACTATTCTCAGCATCTCTACTGACCTTAACGAGTGTCTATTTTATGAAGTATATTCTGCAGTCAACTCGATAACACTTTCGAAGGGTATGGCTTTATTTTTCTTACTTTCCCGCAATAGAGATTTCAACAAATTCAAGTTCATTTCTGGCGTAGTCTACAAATAGATGTATCTACCCGCTTGAATTCTACGTAGTTCTATTCTTCATAACGGCGCCTACGCCGCGTTTTCGTTCCGAAGCCCCTCCAAACATCGCCTCAGAAATACTCCCGAATCGTCCAAGAGCAGGGCAGCGAGATGGAGCCGCGGTCGCCGTCACTACGAAATAAAGAGTTAAGTCCGGGAACTGATCGAATCAAAGTGGAAGGTACAAACCTTCCTAGTCCAATATTGAAAATGTCTGATCCTGAGGTCGTGAAACAACGGCGTCCGCGGAGCTGCAGTCGTCTTCGTGCACTCCCCAACATCGATGTCGCCCCCATCCAACTCGTACGGGTCGCGGTCGAAGTGTGGCGCAATTTGTCGTCCGGTAAGTGTGTCCTTGCAGCAGTGAGAAGCCCGCAGCGCGGGCGCAGCGGCGAATAGCCGCTGGTCACTGCTGCCAATATACTAAACCAATCATGAGCCACCAGCTTAAGAAGTTCAGGCAGGTAAAGGGACATACCCGAAATGAGGTCCCCGTCGAAGTTCCAAATGCGGCGAGAAAGCCGAACGCGAACAACTCCCAGATCTCTATCAACAGCGTAGTTTATCCGAGAGCGAAGGGACGGCCGTAAGTCCATGCGAAATCGCGCCAATACGAGAGTAGCAGATTCCGCTGATGAGAGCAGACGGCGGTCAAATATCGCCCGTTGCCAGAAGTTGAGGTATTAGTCTTGGAATCAGTCTTGGAACGCGCGCGAAGGAGTCCAGTCAGGCGGACATAGCGGAGGGCGCGAAACTTGCTTCCTGGCGCGTTGTCAGGTTCAAACACAATCATATCTGAGCAGAGGACATACCAAATTTGATGATATTGACGTTTTAAACCCTGAAAGAAGTTCACGTCAGAAATACGCTGTGAACTGAACCCGAAATTCTCACTTTTTCTTGAAAAAAAAGCCCGGCCGGCGAGGCCACCTCACGCCGTAGACACTCAACAGCCTGTATTCGGAAATCCAAAGTCTTGAGGTAGGGTGGCGGCGTCTAAGGAGGCGGCGCAGCCGCCTCTTCATCCAGACGCGACAGAACGACCATTGCGTAAGGGATCTCGTAGATCTACGTATGAAATGAAGTCGATTTGATCTACAAAGGGTCAGAAATGCGAGCGGAAAATGATGGAAAGCAAGCACCTTTTTCCTGGAAAAAAAGCCCGGCCGGCGAGGCCACCACACGCTGGAAGGAGATGGATATCTCGTGTTCCACTCTAGACGTCTTGAAGTACAGTTGCCCACGTCGTCGGTCGCGTGTCGGGAGGCGGCGCAGCCGCCTCTGCGTTTCCCAAGGAATCGTAAGGCGCATAGCTCGGGCGCAATTGAACCAAATATCAATGCGAGATCTGATGAAAAGGGTCAGAAATGAAGGGGGCATATCCACACCAAATACGCACCATTTCACGAGAAAAAATGCCGGTCCGGCGAGGACACCCCACGCTGTTCCTTCAAGATTGCGTTTCCGGTCCATTTGAAAGTTGGATATCAAGGCGTCTTGAAAGCCCCCAAGTGGAACGTCCGGAGGATGAAATAACCGAGCAAGTGGTAATAATCGTCTTCAAAATGCGTCAGAATCGGGCAGGAAAAGGACGAAAATTACACACCTTTCCCCCAGATTCAAGCCTGCCCGGCGAGGGCATCCATGGTGTCCAAGTTTCAGAAATCGTTGTTCCAGTTGAAGCGCAAGTCGTTCCGCGGCGGAATCGAACTTTCAGCGTGCTGCGAAACGCGTCGTCTTCCAACTTGACGTTTTTGCAGATGATGGCGGGAGGAGAACGTCGAACTGCCTCATCGGGCATGGACGTGATCGACGGTCCTTCTTGCTTCCTCCCGGTCATGTCAAAGTCACGTCGCGTCAGACGCTGCTCGTCTCCGTGACTACACCCTATAAAAAAAACTAGTCAGCTTTGGAATATGCAACGAGACTGTACACGCACCGGGAAACTTTTGAATCTAGTCGCTCTCATGTGGTCTGGTGAACTCTACCACTGTCTCAACCTTCGTCGCGTGTATCCCTGGACGTCCCGTACCTTCTGCGAATTCTGACCCCGGATCTGGACAAATTGAGCTGCTCGATAAACGGGTTGGGCCGTCGACGAGCGCGGCGGGTCCGGGGCAACACGCTCGTTTAATTAATTGTTTGTTCTTCTTTATAATAGAATACATGTGATAGAGTACCACCTTTGGCATTATGTAGATTGTGATGAATGTTTCTAAAATCACCTTCACAGTAAGCTTCTCTCTGAATGACACCATCATACAGCCATACATTTCTGCTATTATCTATCCATCTAGAAATAAAATGACCTGCAGAATCACCTGCAATAAAATACAGAAGACCAGAAATAATATATTTTACATTATTATTTTTAATATTAATTATTACTGTTTCATTTAACTCAATATCTGGCCATGCTTGGACATTAAAAAATAAGAAGTCTAATTCGTCATTTAAAATATGAGTATAACTACATTCAGATTGACATAAAGTACAAGTTTTTGAAGTCCATACTGGAAAATCACAATCAATAAAACTTTGTATATCGAAATAAATCTCTCTCTTAGCAATTCGAAAACTGCAGGTAGAGGAGCCCCTTCTGGTTTGAATAAGATGAGTATCGTCAGACCAGCAGCTTAAATATGAAGTACTAGGATACTGACTATAAATTATCATGCACTCAATTACATCATCTAGCATACATACAGTTCCAGGTTTAAAATTATTTGGTTCTAACTCACATAACATATTTCTCATATTATCTCGTATAAAATCAATTTTCTCTTTGGAGCTTAGAGCATGATCCATACACTGTTTAGAAAAAAAACCAATACGATGTAGAGATACAAATTGCATAGCATAATTATAATATACTATATTTGTTTTCCATAAATTAAACATAATAAATACCCAACTATCATAAGCACAACTATTTTGCTTCCATTTAGGGCCGTATGGTATATTTATATTTGATATTTCAATATTACTCCTAGTTTGTATTTTTTTTGGTTTGATTTTAGGTATACTTGAAAGAAGGGAAGATATTGAATCAAGTGGTATATTATTAGTTTTTGTAGTTTGTAAAGATTCTTGTTGTGCTGGTTTTTCTTGTTGTACTGGTTTTTTTGGTTTTGGAGGTAAATACTTCCATTCAACATCATCAGGTGTCAACTCAAGAAAAGGATCTTTATCGCTCCATTGCAATGCAGAAGGACATGAAGCGGGCACATAATTCTTCCCCATATGCTTTCTGAAGTCTGATATCATAGTATATCTAGTTTCTGCACGTAAGGGATATGGTAATTTACCTTCATAGTTTAATCTCGTAATTTCATCTAATAGTTCTAACTCCCTCAATTCTTGACGTAAATCACCAGAAGCACCACCTGTAATTATTTGTGGATCAAAGTCTTGTAATAGAAGAGTACCAGCAGCAGATCTTCCTCTGGATAACGCTGTATACACACCTTGATGAGTATTACAATAGTTTATATGTGCTACACTGAAATCTTTAGATTTACCTTGTGAAGCATAAACAGTCATAGCAAAATTCAACTGCAAGTCGATTTGTTTACGAGAAATTGAAATCTGTACATCATTCGGTAGTTTTACTAAAATTTGAATACTCTTTCCTGTAACAATTGGCACTACATTTAACGGTAAGTTAGGTAATTGTATGGATGAAGGTGGATTTTTTAATGTTACAAAAACAACATCTAGAACAGAACGACCTTTAGAGCCAATATGGCTTACCCATGAATGTACATATGCTTCCTGTCCTTTGGTAATATTTAACTCTGTAGCAATATTATTCATAATCATAACAGGAATACCTATGCATAAACTTATGATACCAGGTATATTAGCTTGTCCTGTACAGGATGGAGGTAAAGACCATAATAATTCTTGTAAATCATCTGTAATCGTTTTAGTTTTATGTCTTATTCCCGCAGATTTACGAGTAGCAATTTCATCTCTAGTCTCTGTTGCTTGATCTTCTGAATAAAAATGAGAAAGACTTTGATCTGTATCAGCAGCAAATCGTATAGCACCTAATCGGTTAATTTCATCCTGATGAGAATGAAGATATGAAATAATAGAAACATTGCGGAAATGTGGTAATGTAATATTTTTTGTAGTACTGAAGTTATTATGAATAAGTGTACGTAGAAATGTAATATCCTCAGAAGTACATGATTTATATCTCATATTTTCTAATGCAGTTCTAAATTTACAATCAGCTTCTAATTCTCCTTGCATACGCATATTCTTTCGTAAAATAACCACTGTTGTAATCATATGCCATAGAGCTTTTCCAATAGCAGCTTCTTGTTCAAAAATAGTTTTACCAAACATTCCAACCTTTCGACTATATAGTGGAGGACCACCACTTTCACCAGTTTGTACAGGTGGTAATTGAGCAAAATCACCAGCAAATATCATGTTCATGCCACCAAAAGGTAAATCAGTACAGCCTCGAGCAATACCTAATCGAGCACTAATATGATACAAATCATTACAAGACAACATTGATATTTCATCTATAAATATATACGAAACACCTTTTAATCCTGCACATAAAAGTGAAATCGCAGTAGCATTCATTTCTTTTCGAACTTGGCGATTCATTTTCAGTAATGAATGATATGTACAACCATTTAAATTTGCAGCTGCTGATCCAGTAGGAGCAGAAATAGCTAATTTATATCTTTCATTTCGTTTAGTAAAATAAGATACAAGAGCATCTAAAACTCTGGATTTTCCTGTCCCACCCATGCCTGCAATATACATTTTTAATTGTGTATCTGGAGTGTCGACAGCATGTCGAGTAACAATATTGAAAGCACGTGCTTGTTCAATATTTAATCCATACTCCTCTACAAGACTCTGTGATAACTTTCGATTTTGCATACTGGCTTCAGTTTGTAAATCTATCACATCTTTATATATTATAGATAAAGAACCAGAACTTTCAGAAGGTATACCATGATAATATGGTTTATCTTGTATAGGTATATCAGGAGGTATTCCTATTTTACGCTTTTCCTGCACTTTAGATTTAGCTTGCTCCACGTCAAGTTTCCACTCAGGAGCAGATTGTGCTAATAAAATTGGTTCATACAGTAAAGAAGGTGCATTATCCTTATTTTCAACACACCAACCAAAAGTTGTAAGAATATTTTGAATATCTTTTGCTTCTTTAAATCGTTTTAAAGAATTTCGTCCCATACTTACTCCTTCAATATCTTCTAGTCCCATATCTGTAATATTATAATCATTATATTTCAAATCAAATTCCTCATCATAAGTTTCATATTCACGCAAATGATTATCCATATCTCGAAGTCCTTGATCTACCTCTGCATTATTCTTCATTTGATCTCTAAAAATTATCTCTAGCATCCAAACATTCATATCTTAAATGAAAATTATTCATTAATTGGTTTTGTCTATCAGTAAATATATGAGCATTAAAGGCTTCTGACCATGACTGATTTGCATTTTTTAAGTCTGTAGCTACATTCCATGGCTTAAAAAATGTTAGCATTGTACAACAATAATAATCACGATTTCCTTGATCTCTACGAGGTAAAGCTCCACCAGTCATATTAGGAATTAAACTTTGATCTTCAGTACCATATACTACATAATGAGTATTCTGCAAATTATGTCCATCAGTGAAATAATGTTTTCCTACATCCTCTTCGTTATTGTTATCAATATATGTTGGAAATGAACAGGCATTTAAATCTACTACAGTACGTTCAGATAGTATAGAACTATCACTATGATATTCATCATCATTTTCATTAACTAACGTTTTAGAAGGAGAAATATTTTGATGTATTGCCTGAATATTATCTGGGGTTGTATATCTCTGCAATGATATCTCATCAATATCTCTGTAATTCTCATCTTCTGGAATAATAATTTTTTCTGTCTGCTTCGTATCTATTTTCTTAACTTTACAATGTCTAATCCAATCCCACAAACATAAGTGCTGTAATGTTAAAGGTCGTAAACATATAGTCATCCAGTCTAGAATATTTTACAATTTCATCTTTATATTTTCGGATCATAACCTTCTCTCGAACTATATGAGGATCGTCTGGATTCCAAAAAAATAAAACTTCTGAAACATAATGCTTCCAGAAAAATAGTACAAACTTTGCATTAGTATAATGATCAGGAAAGCCAAGTAAATAAGAACACATCATCGGATTGCCAATCTCCATTTTTATTCCTAAATTATTTACTATTCGGGTTATCAATTTTCTTGACTTTTGCTCAGATGTATCTGTACTATTTAATAGATCAACACTTCTAAGAAAAACAGAACGTATAGCATCAAAAAATTACATATGTTTTAAGACTTGGTTTAACTACGTATTCAGAGACATAATGTATGGTAGCACCAATGCAGTACCCGACTTTAAAGATGTAACATCTGTATTACATCGCATACAATATGTTATAACAGCTGTAATCATATTCAGATTACTTTCTAAATGTTTCATATCAATATGACCATCTTCACTAATAACAGTAGTTAAAAATATGTTACGTGGAAATCTAGCTCTACATTTTTTCCATTTATTATCTAAACATCCTTTACTATCAGAATATTTCTGTTTTTGATTAACATCATCAAACTTGCTTCTACAATGATGTATCTGTACTTGACCCAGAATAAAATCAACTGTATCATTAAAATGCTTCCACCAAGTATCAGATGCGTTACATAAGGTACAAGTAGAATATGCAGACTCTGCTGAATCAATATTTATCTGATTAATGGAAAGTTGAGATGAGGTTTGCTGCAATGTATCCAAAATACCATGAAGTAATCCACTAATATCTACAATATTCCTTTCTATAGAGGAATGATTTACTTGAACGGGAGTATCAGATATATGAGATTCGGAGCATGTAGGAGGAGGACATGTTGGTAAAACAATAAGAGGATTTTTGAAGTTAGGCGTTGTTGATAAAACATGATTGTTCTGCAAAACATCATTTAAAGGTCCATTCATAAAGTGTCCTTGATGAGACAACTCTAAGTACTCTACTATTTTAGTTCTAAAGGGCGAATTTACATTTGTAATATTTTCACGTATTTGTTTAGGAGATAAACTTCCTCTAACATATCCAATAAAATGACCATGTAAGGTTAAACGTCCTTGCTGTTCTACTGTACCATAATACCATGACATATCACCATATGCACCTTTACATGAAGAGTCGACTCCTAAAATATATTTTATAAATAACTCAATCATATAATTAAAAAAGCGTGCAGCGGCTACTGGATTTTGAGTAACATGTAATTTCTGTAGTTGCTTAGGTAAAATATGATTAGGGGTAAAAGTTTCATTAGTTTCAGCCCAGTATAGACACAAAGGATGTTCAAAATCAGCAGGTGTAATTGTAATGTACCAAGAAGGTGCTCCTTCAGAGGCCATTAGAGCAAATAATTCAGAGCGCATATATTTTTTACTAGTAAGAGATCCTTGTACTTTACCGGCTACTAAATCAATATCATGCAATACTTGAAAACATTCCTTTTCATCTTGTGTTTTAGGAGAAAATGATCCTTCTGCTTTCATAATTTCGGTAATACGTTGTAAGGTGCCTTGATTCAGATTTAATAAACGTTTACTTACATCATTAAACTTAGGTTTTTCTGTTAATAAATAACTACTTGTATTACACTGTCTAATTTGTTGATGACTGAAAGCTATGAAAGGAAAGTTTTTATCAAGCTGAAAACGTTTATCATGATACATTAATAACCATCGATAATGATCTCGTAAAGAAATTTTTTTTGTTAGTCCGATACCACCCATGCCATATGGAAATAGCCAAGGAAACATTAAAGGATATAAGGCTGCATTTTGGTAAATTGATTCAGCAGCTTCTTTACGATGCACAGCTAATACACTACCTTTACGATTATCATACCAGTCCATAGCAGCAGCCTTTTTGGCATTGTATGACATAGTATCTAATTGATTACCTACAAGACCATGAATAATAAATGCACATTCATTTTCTTCGATATCGATACCTTGATCATCTTTGTTTTCATGTACACTAGGATCTATTGTAATATTAGTATCTGCAACACCTTCCTTATAATGTAAGCTAATGGAGGCATATCTGTAGGATATGTTTTTAAATTTTCTTCCGATGGTGGACCTAAGTCCATATATTCTGAATGATTTAAGCGTAGCCAATTAAGCGCATTTCGAACTACACTAGGTCTTACTACTAACGGCAATTTCCGGAAATGCTCTGCATCTGGTTTCTTAGGACCTGTATAAAACATAACAATAGCCTCCTCAATTTCTTCCCGAGGTGGTGGCAGTATATCATACATTTTAGGAGTAGGATTAGCGAAAGCAACACAATGCGCCACTAATTTTCTATATCCAGAATTTATTTTAATAAAGCAAGCATTGTGACGTACTCGAGCTACGACAATTTGTTCAATCCAATTTAGAGAAGATAACTGTTCAGGTACTTTACCTAACCAGAGTGACTGTGCTAAGGCATTTACTGGGATTTCATTATTTCTAATACTTATGCGACATGTATTACATATATTCTTACAATCAGAATCAATAACAGGACCTGAAATATCTGTAATAGGATCTTTCTCAGAAAATCGTTCCTTTCTGGTTACGCCAACTACCTCCAAAACTGAAAGTAGATTTTTTACTGCACTAAGTTTACTTAAATTTTTTATAGGTACTAATTGACCACATATGGCACAACCTGCCTCTTGAAAAGCTGCAGGATCTAATTCTGTACAAACTCCTCTAACAATATCTTCTATATTTTTTTTAGTTAATGGATCAGGAGGAAATATAGTACCATCTTGGCTGGGTTTATATATATAATTCCTTAAAAGTACCATCTGCATCGTGAGTTGGTGCTCGCAAAGAAGTTTTCTCTATATTATTTTTCGTATATTTTTTTTACTTTTTTGAGAATCAAATTCTAGTTTAAAAAACAGTCATCATATTCTGACATGACAAGGTACATTCATGATTTATACATACATCCTGCAGTTGACTTTTTCTAGTTCGTTTATACCCAAATTGGATATTATGTACTAAACCCAAATTTTTTATCTCAACTACACTTAGATGCATACATAATATTGTACAGAAATTTTAACATGAATAATATCAGTACTTGCAGGAAATTTAATATCAGCTTCAGATGCTGACATGTGTCCGATATAAACAATTCTTTTGCAGTGATGTAAACCACCAGAAACATAGTCATCAAAAAAACAGAGGATCAAAAGTTATCTTACGAGCTACGCCACCTATTGCGGACAGAAAACTATGAGAGCTGACAGCAACAGCACAGCAAGAACAATTATAATAAATCAGCATTAAATATAAAAAGCCAATGGAGGCATATAAAACATTAGCAGACACATACAGCAGGAGTGGACTTGCAACAGTAGTAGGATTATACCAAAGATCATAAGATGGCACACTACATATAATGGACACGCAAAGGTCGTAGAGGGACACACAACATACGGCGGAACGTAGTCTCGAGGACTGGGCAAAGCACACCGCATACCGGAACGTAGTGTCGGAGACTGGGCAAAGCACACCGCATACGGCGGGAACGTAGTGTCGGAGGACTGGGCAAAGCACACCGCATACGCGGGAACGTAGTCTCGGAGGACGGGCAAAGCACACCGCATACGGCGGGAACGTAGTGTCGGAGGACTGGGCAAAGCACACCGCATACGGCGGGAACGTAGTCTCGGAGGACTGGGCAAAGCACACCGCATACGGCGGGAACGTAGTCCGGAGGACTGGGCAAAAGCACACCGCATACGGCGGGAACGTAGTCTCGGAGGACTGGGCAAAGCACACCGCATACGGCGGGAACGTAGTCTCGGAGGACTGGACAAAGCACACCGCATACGGCGGGAACGTAGTCCCGGAGGACTGGGCAAAGCACACCGCATACGGCGGGAACGTAGTCTCGGAGGACTGGGCAAAGCACACCGCATACGGCGGGAACGTAGTCTGAAGGACTGGGCAAAGCATACTGCATAAGGCGGGAACGACGTCTTCGAGGACTGGGCAAAGCACGCCATATAGCAGAGAATGGGAGACACAAAGTAGCAGAGGGCAGGACTGTAGCAGAGGGCCTAGAGATTGCAAAGGTGTTGAAGATCTTTCTGAAAGGCAAGCTACTACCTGTGGAAAAGGTAAGCATTACCCTAAACAACAACTAAATGAACGACGAACCGGATAATGCATGGCAATAGCATAGGTACTGTTTAATTTTGAAACAACAGTCGTCGAAGGACTTCTGTAATTCTATAGAGGAATTTAATGTGTACAGCATGTTAAAACAGTCAAGGTACTCACGCCACATTTTAAGAAACACTGGCGTATCCGACTCCCTCCGCAGACTACAGCATATCAGATTTGAAAGCAAAGCGAACGTTCCAGGAAAGGACGCTCACGTTGAACATCGGCAGAGGAAGTACCAGGATAACAGCAAGACAAGAAGGATATGATCCAGCAGCATAACAGTTTGGTTGCAAAGAGTAACGAATTTAGATCGGAAGAGGAATACAGTACGGCAAAAAGTCAACACACATCGAACACAGCCATTATCTCACGGTCACCCTACCGACCTAATGAGAAAATACTATAAAAGGCAAGAGGGAAAGTCGAGCGGAAATGAAAGCAAATTTTGAATCAAAACTCGTAGTCTACGTATGGTAGATTACATGCTACAAAATACGGGTGTGACATACGAGACATTTCCTGTTTATTTTTCTACTACGGAGTCGCATTGGACAGACACAGTACAAGGAAAGGCATCAATACAGTCATGTGGACAACTCCATTGAAATTCGATGACTCGAAAGCGGTTTTGATTGGTCTGTATGCGGGATGGGGGCCCTCACGATGAATAGCATGCCCGAATTAGTGATAAAAAAAGGTAGACATCGCCCTGACGGTAAAAGGGACGTTCGGCAACATGGCGAGGCAGGAAAAAAGACTGCCATGTACCTCAAAGTGACGACGTGCGCAAGGGCGGGAATAAGGCCTGGGACATATGAGGGACACCAAAAGCTGTATGCGCATCAGTCAAGAAAGTAATGCATCGTACATAGAAAGTGAAACGTACGCCATTTGACTTTTAAGATAAGTAAGGGAATGCCGACATTCGTCCAAGATGTCTCTGAGGAGATAGGCCTGGAAAGGCAGAAGAGAGACTTTCAAAGCAGTGACACGCGTGCAAGAGAGTCGGAAAGGAAAGGCGGTCCCAGCAGGCATGATGGCTCCCAGCATGGCTAGGTCCACACGCGAAGGACAAAATCATATCTAGGATTTTACCCCAATTGCAGCGCCAACCAATGTCGGCCTCAAGAAAAACAACATCATCCACATCAGAGGTCATGTCTAGTTCCAATTCTCCAATGTAGGAGAACTAGTAACATGCCATCGCCTTGCTTCAGGCGCGCCCATTGTTGCGAAGCCTAAAAGAGAGCACCACGAAAGAACGAGAGAGGTATCGTGAACATCGGGTAAGGCCTAAAATCTGTAGCATAGGGGCAACGTAGGAGCAGATATCATACCAAATGACCATTGCGAAGTCCGCGTAGATCCACGGCCTGAAGAGTGGTCTCTGGAGCCAGAATTGTATACAACGAGGCGGTACCCAGGAATACGCAGTGATGGATAGATAGAAACAGAAGAGTGGACGGCAACATGAAAGACTCGGGAATAGTCATAACCTGGGTGTAGTCATTCCGCGAACCATGAAGATCCACATGTGTAAGACGCGTAAACAATCCAAGGAAAGCTGAAGCCCTCGGAAGTCCTCCGTACAAGGAGGTAAACCTCACTTTGGAAACCACATCAAGTAAGCGCTCCCTGAGTACAAAATAGGTCAGAGCCTGTTGAGCGCGTTGGAGGTATTGTTGGATATGGAAGGTATCATCACGACCAGTATGTACACCAAGCCAAGGTGAGGATACCAGTAATGCTCCGTGAGATCGCCTGGTGGCTATAACACACCAGCGATGACTGAGCAAACGCATGGTGAGAATGTCCTTGACGGGCAAAAAGCACAAGAATAAATCGCATATTTCCCAGGGACACGACGAAAGTCCTGTACTAGACGAACGGATAGCTGTTGACTTGCGCGGAGGATGGAATGGGGATTTTCTGAGGGGGGAAGGTGTCGGAGCACGGGAAGGGATAAAACCGGATGGTAGAGATGCATCTTCCAGTTGACGGAGAAGCATACGGTAACTGACATCGTCGCCCGATTTAACGATAACGTCGGCGGGCGGACCGTCCGGGGGGAAAGCAACTATATGATGTGACTGGCTGAGAACGAGTCTACCAGTAAGGAAAAGATAGAGCGTACTTACCAAGAAATTTAGCTAGGTATCTCAAATCATCCCCCGTTAAGGTGTTGGTCATGTCTAGGTCGAATCTACGGGTAGCCGGTGTCAGCGTAGGTGCTTAAAGACAAAGCGGGATAGGGAGATGTGCGACACTTACTTGGTGAGGCCTCACAGACCGCAGAAAGTGAGAGAGAGAGGCAGAGAGTGGAAGCGGGGAATGAAGACTCTGGGGTCCTAGGCATCCGCCTTCTAGGCAAATAGTAAAAAAATACGTAAGTGTGGAGGGGAAACGAAGACTAGATACAACAACGGCACGTACAGTTGACAGGTCCTTTACAATATCCCGGAATCGAAAGTGAATTCCAGGAGTCAGTGCCATTTCCTCCCACAGAAGAGATATGTAGTCTTGCCCATCCCATTTGAAAGTATCGGGAGATCTGAAATTCAGTCATTGACGTAGCAGAGGCGATGGGGCTCCTGGAGCTATAGGCTTTCTCCCAAGTTGCGACCGGCTTCTCCTGCTCCTTCGCTATGTCTTCCTTGGAAACCCGGAGTGTTATGTGGATGGTCTGGGATGTGTACGTCTAACAAGCTAGCTGACATTATGCCTCGCACCTTGACGGGTAGACGCACGTGCCGAGAGACCGAACAAAAGAGGCGGTGAATTCATGTAAAGTATGTATATACAGTGCAAGGTAGAGATGCAGGGAATACTAACAATCTGGTAAGGACAACACAGGGTACATACAAACATAAGGCTTCTGGAATGAAGAGGAGGATGAGTTACATTCAACGC
>JADNRX010000781.1:0-22962 GCA_015501595.1 Hymenopellis radicata
AGCGGATAGCTAGTGAATAGCGCGGGTACGGGTTACCCGGTCCGGGTCCGGGGCGGGTGATGTGTCGGGTAGGGGTCGGGTGTCGGTCCGAGTACCCGTCGGGAACCCGGCAACCCGTCTTAACCCGTGCTGGAGATCAACATGACAGTTTGGTGTGGCAATTACTTGCCCAGTGTCTGCTTACTATTCACCATATATTTTCAGGGATTTTCTCAAATTTATTAGGGCTGAAACGAGCCCAACAACGTCCAGAAACGATGTTGCGGGTGAATTTCTGCGATCGCCGAGCTGGCCGAACGTCCCGGCAATAGCCGGATAACGATCGGCCAGCTCTGATCTCTGTCTCCTGCCTCTTCCCACCACAGCACGACGTTAACGTCGTGCTCGTCGGCCCCAGAACTTTTTCTGGGGCTTGTCTGACTTGTTTTCTGTGTTCTCCTTCGCTTTTCCTGTGCGGTTTGGCTTTGCGCCGGCCGCTATGCCCTCGAATACGTTCTGGGTGATTTCTGGTGCTCGTCTTCGCGACGGCACCATTTCTACGAGGATCCGGGACGCGTAAGCCCTCAGGACGAGGCTGCAACACTGTTGGAGGCCGCGGGCGCGCTGGGAGCAGCCGGACTAGCTCCCGCCTCCGGTCTTTGGGCACGGTTGAAGTGCGCTCGACGACGCTCGTCTCTATGATGGCGCCTATTCGACACTGACTTGACGGCGCGTGAGGCGTCTGCTCTCTGGACGAGCAACGCGAACGTGTATGCCTCGCATCTCGGGTATGTTTCTTTTTATTCTATTTTACTCATTGTTTACTACACCGTCATCGTTGACCGCTTCTCGCCACCGACATTATATCATTATACCTCCCTCCACCTCCCTTCACCTCCACTACCCACCGCTCTTTCGTCGACGGTATGCGGTTCGCTCTCTTGAGCTTTCCGCGCCGCGTCGAAACTAGCCAGCCAACGGGTATCGGGATATCCGTGCCCCGTCCAAGACCCGCGGGCAAAATAACGGGTAACCCGTACCCGCAGCGTCGGGTACGGGTATTGCAGCGGGTTCGGGGCGGGAGTGCTCACGAGCACCCGTACCCGACCCGCGCTATTCACTACGGATAGCACATACTCGATACATGCTACAGTTGAACTACTTCTGTTATAGCCGCTCAGCCGCTTGCAGGTGTTCATGGCACTGGCGGATGTCGATATCGTGGCGTGTAAGCAATTTGCTGGAGAACATCGTGATTTTACGCGTAAACACCATTCGCAGAGTGAAGGAAGTCAAGATACTATCATACAGTTATAAAATCATAGATAAAGAAAGCCTGAGCGGTTTGCTGCACGTGCGAAGATGGACGTCGCATGCCAAGAAGACAAGACGAGGCGACGCGGCATCTGGTCCGGATATCACATTTGGGTGAAGACGCGGTGCGCTTTGATGCATGGTACGCGACACGTTTGTACGAGCTTATGATATAGTTATTCATTTGAGACAACATTCTACGGCCGTAATCCGCCACGGGCCGTGACGTGGATTCCGTCTACTGTACGTGCCCGTGCCCATAAGTGTCCAGCACAAGCCGCCGACATTCACTGGTGTAAGATGCGTGTTACGGATACGGTGGGCATCCCTAGACCCGTGTCATCGTAGCCGTCGTCGTAAGACGTCAATAAGCACTAATCGGCTTGCTGGTCAATGTTTGCGTATAACGGCGTCGACACAATGTGACACGACGAGGTTAGAACTTAGTGGTCACGCCGCCTTAGGTATGTAGAATATGGCTGAAAGGTTCTTGGATTCCGACAATTCTAGCTATATAGGGTTGCGCAGGATACCTCGAATATCGCGCCGTTTGATATTTAACCGGTAATAACTTCGGTTAATAACCGGGTTATTAACACCCCCGCCGAGAGGTAAGTTTTGGGCGGTTATTAACCTATCACATGATGCAGTCATGTGAGCAGGCGGGGCGCGTCGGGGCGGGATCGGTGAGGAGGAGAGTGATTTGTAGGGTAGAGGATGGGCAATAAGCCACTAAACCTCATAGATTCATCAGAGGATAAGTAGAACTCAAATTAGATGATTTTGAAGCGACTGGACAGGTTTCTGAGGGCCTGAGAAGAACATTTTGCTTCGGACCGGAAAAATACGCCACATTGCATCACGTGCGCAGTTAATAACGGTTACTAACAATTAATAACACACCCCAAAATGAGGGTATATTCCGCCGAGGTTACTAACCGCCTCGGGGAATATACTGCGCAACTCTATAGCGATATTCTGAAAGGCTAAAGGCGAAGTTGCAAAAAATATCTAGTGAAGTGTTACTACCTGCTGCAGGACTCGAACCTACATCCATCCAGGCGACTTAGTTAAGATCTGGTGCTCTTAGCAACTGAGCCAAGCAGGCTTATGGATACACCAGGCTCACAGGCTTACAGCCCAACAACTTGGAGTGTTTCAAACAAGAAAATAATTGCCAAGTGAAAAGCCCTGCGGTGGTTCGGAGACCCGTACCCGAACGTGCTGAGTGCGCACACCCGCCTCACGGGTACGGGTCAGCTGCACAAAGGCGCCACACTCGTAGGATGGTTTCATGCCCGTTGGCGGCCCCCCAGCAATTGCGCGGGGGCTACCAGCGTGCATGAGCTGAGCTGATGTGAGTGTGACGTTGAGGTGGGTAAGGAAAGAGGGGGGGAGAGGACGGCGCGGGCGAGGAAGGCGTGAGGTGACGACAGTGCAGGGTTAGGGCTGATGAGCGTGTGTAATGAGCGTAGTGTACGCCGATGTGGCCGTCAGAACGTATAAGAGAAGAGCCAGGAGAATGTACCTTTGTGGCCGGGATGGCGTAAAATCCACCACAAATACGTGGCGCGGGGGCCAATCCGGGGGCTTCAAGCCCATGCACGCGCTGCAGGTAGCAGGTGTCTCGTCCTGAGGGATTACGCGGGGCGAATCCGTGTAGAAACTGTGTCATCGTGAAGACGAGCACCGCAACCCCGGAACGTATCCGAGGGCGCGACGGCGAGCATAGAGCCAAAGAGGGCCAAGAAAGCGAAGCAGAACAAAGAGAAGAAGCTAGACAAGTCCCAGAACAAATTCTGGGGCTGACGAGCACGACGTAGACGTGGTGCTGTGATGGGTGGGAGAAAATTAGAAGCTGTTACGTGTTATGCGAGACCTCAGGTCTTCACTCACGCGGCGCCGTTACATGTTATGTGAAGACATGGTCGTGTTAGTACAGTAGATCTAAGGTTGTAAGCTGGTATAAAAGTTGTCGTAGGTCGTTACAGTAGGATGTTAGTACTGGTCCAAATCAGCAACCAATACTGTATAATTTCAAGCAGATGTTCGCTGGTTGTGATGCTTTATGCAATAAACTTATATCAACTTACTTCATTCACAGGAGTTTGATAAATAAAAGCTCCGATTTACTGTACTAACACGACTGTTAGTTCACATGATGTGTCACAGGGCGCCGTGAACTGAAACTATTTGATTTGCATAACACATAACAACTCAAATTTTCGTGGGGATTGTCCAGCTTGTCAACAATGTGTTTTGAGCACATATTGGTGATCAGTTATTCTGTTCCTACACCACCACTGCACGCGCGCCGCTCCTGGTCTATCTTGGGATGTAGGCGCCTCGGGCTGACATGTTTGAGCCATAATGAACGGCAAGCGACCTTTTGGCACGTCGAGCGACGAGTCACGACAATATATGCCCATTTTCCATCAATACACATTGGCCTGAACTATGTAGAAATACACATGGTTTCCTCATCCTGGAGGCTGAAGCGAGTGTGAACGGCGGCCTGCCAATGCGGATCATCTGGCTTTCGGTAGTCGCACCTAGGTGGGCTGATGTGTTATGCAAGGGCATAAGTTCAGTTCGAACACCCGCATAATGTGTTATTCAAACATAGGGTCAAAAGTATACAGTACAAATAGTTTGAGAATTACTAGCACATACTCATACTTTGAGACGCTGCAAAATTACTGCTCCCACCCCGCGGCCAGAAGCCCTTCCAAAACATAAGTTATGTTGGCCACCACTTCATGCCATTGTCTCCCCAGGGTGTCTGCACGATTTGTCAGTGTATGGTGTTTGTATGGTGTCAGCTCTACTAATGAAGATATGCAATTACGGAAGTGACACCATCTCATCCCACTCAGGTCAATTGGGGTGATGCTCCTCAGCCATTGGGCCGTCCAACACCTCCACTTCCCTTCAATCAGGCTGCATAAGCATGTAACATAGCCAAATGTTGATGGCAAACTTTGTGAGAGTGTTACAGGTGATGATGATAGGTTTAACGGAGTGTAAGTGAAAAGCCATTCCGCATTGTGCCAGGCGAATTCTGCAAGAGGGTGAGTTGCATTCTGGCAAGGTGAATGCTGCAAGAGGGCAGGGTGTGGCTTGATCGATCAGCCCTCTCCGCAAGATGCTGAGGCCCTCTCTCCGAGATGGAAGATGCTGAGGCCCTCTCTGCGAGATGGAAGATGGCGGGGCGCATGCCGCAAGATGATGAGGCGCATTCCGCAAGGTGGCGGGGCCTGCTCCCTCGATCGATTGGCACATTCCGCATGAGGGTGAGTCGCATTCCAGCGAGGCGCATGCTGCAAGAGGGCGGGGCACAGCTCGATCGATCGGCCCTCTCCCCAAGATTGATAAGATCAACATCTGTCGTTCTATGATGTTAATTTGGAGCAGCTCCATATGTGCTAGTATGAGACAAATTGTTGGAGTCTCCGGTGCCTGGCAAAACCTCCACCGGAGATTATTGATATTTGTGCATGCCGCAAGAGGGCAGAACATGCTCCGCAAGATGGCGGGGCCTGCTCCCCTTGATCGATTGATGCATTCCGCAAGTGGGCAGATCGGATTGATCAACACATTTTGCAAGGTGGTGGGGCCCATTCCGGCGAGGCGCATGCTGCAAGATGGCGGAACTCGTGGCACTCAATTGATTGATCCATTTCGCACGAGGGCAAGTTGCATTCCGGCGAGGCCCATTCCGCAAGAGGGCGGGGCCCATTCCGCAAGATGATGCAATGTAACCTTTAGATATAACTCTTTAAAGAGATCCATGCTCCTGGATCCCAGTACCGCTTCAAACATCTGCAGCGGCTGGAAGTTCGTCAATCCATTGGGTGACATGCAGCGGGACCTGGGTCATTGGCGCAGATGAAACTTGAGGTGAATGCTCAAGCGGACAAGGATGACATTTTTGACTATGTGATCGATACATTCCGCATGAGGGTGAGTCGCAATCCAGGTGAGGTGCATGCCGCAAGATGGTGGGGCCCATGCTGCAAGATGGTGGGGCGGGGGGGGGGGGGGGGGGAGTGTGTGGCTTGATCAATCGGCCCTCTCCGCAAGATGCTGAGGCCCTCTCTCTGAGATCGAAGATGGCGGGGCGCATGCCGCAAGGTGGCGGGGCCTGCTCCCTTGACCAATCGGCACATTCCGCATGAGGGTAAGTCACATTCCGGCAAGGTGCATGCCGCAAGAGGGCGGGGCGTGGCTTGAGTGATCGGCCCTTTCCGCAAGTTGCTGAGGCCCTCTCCGCAAGATGGAAGATGGTGGGGCCCATACCCGCGAGGCGCATGCCGCAAGATGGCGGAACTCGCTGCACTCAATTGATCGACACATTCCGCATGAGGGCAAGTTGCATTCCGGCGAGGCCCATTCTGCAAGATGATGCAATGTAACCTTTAGATATAACTCTTTAAAGAGATCCATGCTCCTGGATCTCAGTACCGCTTCAAACATCTGCAGCGGCTGGAAGTTCGTCAATCCATCGTGGTTTAGCCCCTCTTGCTTAGTGGCATGTCGATCAGAGTGGTCTATGAAGGCTTTCGAAGGACTGCTGAGGTGAGTTGCAGATGCAGTGTTGCTGTCTGAATTGTAAATTTAGAGAAGTGTTAGCCTTGCTGGACCGTGTACAAGTTTCTTGGAACAGCATCTGCAAGATGGCGGAACCCGCTCCGCAAGATGATGAGGCCCATTCCGCAAGATGACAAGGGCTGCTGCCCTTCATCGATCAACACATTCTGCAAAAGGGTGAGTCGCATTCCGGCAAGGTGCATGCCGGAAGAGGGCGAGATGTGGCTTGATCGATCGGCCCTCTCCGCAAGATGGATGATGGTGGGGCCCATTCCGGCGAGGTGCGTGCCCAAAATGGTGGGGCGCATCCTGCAAGATGGCGGGGCGCATGCCGCAAGGTGGCGGGGCCTGCTCCCTTGACCGATCGGCACATTCCGCATGAGGGTAAGTCACATTTCGGCAAGGTGCATGCCGCAAGAGGGTGGGGTGTGGCTTGATCGATCAGCCCTCTCCGCAAGATCGATAATATCAACATCTGTCTACAATAGGCTGTACATTACCATCACCTCTGACCGAAACAACAGTTCAGTGCTATCACGTCACAATCCAATGTTGATTTGTTCTATGGTGTTAATTTCGAGCAGCTCCATATGTGCTAGTATGAGACAAATTGTTGAAGTCCCCGCCGCCAGGCAAAACCTCCACCGGAGATCATTGATATTTGTGCATGCCGCAAGGTGGCAGGGCCTGCTGCCTCGATTGATCAGCACATTCCGCATGAGGGTGAGTCACATTCCGGCAAGGTGCATGTCACAAGAGGGCGGTGTGTGGCTTGATCGATCGGCCCTCTCTGCAAGATGGATGAAGGTGGGGCCCATTCCGGCGAGGTGCGTGCCCAAGATGGCGGGGCGCATGCTGCAAGGTGGCGGGGCCTGCTCCCTCGACCGATCGGCACATTCCGCATGAGGGTGAGTCGCATTCCGGCAAGGTGCATGCCGCAAGAGGGCGGGGCGTGGCTTGAGTGATCGGCCCTTTCCGCAAGTTGCTGAGGCCCTCTCCGCAAGATGGAAGATGGTGGGGCCCATACCCGCGAGGCGCATGCCGCAAGATGGCGGAACTCGCTGCACTCAATTGATCGACACATTCCGCATGAGGGCAAGTTGCATTCCGGCGAGGCCCATTCTGCAAGATGATGCAATGTAACCTTTAGATATAACTCTTTAAAGAGATCCATGCTCCTAGATCCCGATACCGCTTTAAACATCTGCAGCGGCTGGAAGTTCGTCAATCCTTTTTGGCGCTGTTCTCGGTTGTAGTGGCGAGCGAGTGTGAAATAATATGCCAACTTTTTGTTCATAGGTGGAGGGAAAGGAGAAGAACAATAAATTTTTGGCGCTAGTCTCGGATGTAGTGGCGAGCGAGAAGGAAAGAATGATAAGTTTTTGGAGGGCGACTTATGTATGTGTGTAGAGGTGGTCCTCCAGGTCTGCGGTGCAGTATATTGAGTTTTTCAAGAAAGGGTGATCTGAAAAGAGGCATATGAATAAGTGAGATGGATGCAATCAGTGTCTTTGATTGAGATCATTGAGCTCGCGCATAGGAGAGTGTCACGATAACTCGCTAATTGTAAGTTTCATCAAGGCGTCTTGGTGAAACATTTACAGTGTGTGCGCTCTGAAGGGTTCTTGAAAAGATGAAAGAGTTGGCAGGTTAAGTTTGGGTTCGAGTCTGCTAATCACGTGTGATGGTTAGGTGGCGGGTTAGGGTGAGGAAAGCATATTGAATTTAATGGTGCGTACATAGGGTGCATAGAGTTACATATTGTATTCAAGTAAAGTGAAGAGGAAAAGGAGAAGAATGATAAATTTTTGGCGCTGGTCTCGGATGTAGTGGCGAGCGAGTGTGCGATGAAGGGAGGAATGGTAAGTTTTGGTCATAGGTGGAGGGAAAGGAGAAGAACGATAAATTTTTGGCGCTGGTCTCGGATGTAGTGGCGAGCGAGTGTGTGAGAAAGGAAACAATGGAAACTTTTTGGTGCTGTTCACGACTATCGTTTATAGAATGAATGGCGGCATGCGTATGATAAGTAGTAATGCAATTGTCATCCATTGCCTCACACTTTGAGCAGAAGAAGGATAAATTTTTGGCGCTGTTCTCGGTTGTAGTGGCGAGCGAGTGTGAAATAATATGCCAACTTTTTGTTCATAGGTGGAGAAAAAGGAGAAGAACAATAAATTTTTGGCGCTGGTCTCGGATGTAGGGGCGAGCGAGTGTGAAATATGTCAACTTTTTATTAGAGGAAAAGGAGAAGAACAATAAATTTTTGGCGCTGGTCTCGGATGTAGTGGCGAGCGAGTGTGAAATATGTCAACTTTTTGTTTATAGGTGGAGGAAAAGAAGAAGAATAATAAAAGTCAGTGCGCAGCTTGTGCCACCCGTCAATAATACTGCCTCTCAGTCATACGCAGCTAATCGATGTGTTTTACCACCCTTTTTATCAGTACAGACATCTATTTGCGTACAACTATAGGCGTTCAGTGTTATTGCGGTACATTCAAATATTGATCTGTTCTATAATGTTAATTTTGAGCAGCTCCATCTGTTCTACTATGATACACATTGTTGAGTTTTGTTATTCTGTTAGTGACTGATTCTGCGCTTTGTAGATCCTCTAGAATTGTCATTAAGATGTATTGATGAAACATTTATGATGTGTGCGCTCTGGAGGGTTCTTGAAAAGATGAAAGAGTTGACAGGTTACGTTAGAATTGGAGTCTGCTGACCACTTTTATTGCAGTGTTAGGGTTCGGGTGTGGTTAGGGTGAGGAAAGAACATTAGGTGTACATGGTTAGGGGTGTGTAAGTGATGCAAATGATGAGGAGGTGTATTGTGTTACATATTGTTGCAACTGACTTTTGGCTTAGAAAAAATCTGGCTCGCACAGGGTGTTCAAGGGATATCTACACGGTAAGAATTTGGTTGAGCATTGGTGCGACACGATGACTGCAGCAGGCCTTGTTGGATATGAGGGGAACGTGCAGAGCCACACTTTGCGGGTGCATCAATGTCAGAGTTGCTTATGAATGAATTCTAATTCTCTACTTGGTCATTTCTGTGAGTGCACTTGTCGTGCATTCATCATTCACCAAGAACGATGCGAATAAGATACCGGTAAGTCATTTCAACAATCTGTATCGGCAACTCGTAGTCTATTACTGTTACATACACCAATTCTGCCTCTGCAGCTTTTGTGCAAAGATGGCGGATTATGGTATATTACGCATCGTCAGTATGCTGGTATTGATGTGGTATATTGACAAAGTTCTAGGTTTCAAGTCTTCTCCTAGTTTAATATTCTATCGGTATGTAATGTCTAGAAACCACAGCTCTTCACTTTCTTGCGCTATTGCCGTATGGCTGTCATGTTGGTCAGATGTATGCAACAAGTGCTGGGAACGATCAGCATGTTTATCACCAATCAGGCAAGTATCTTATGCGTCAAAATTTTACAATTCATCTTTTTGCAAGATCACCTCGGATGCAAAACAAAGCACTTCAATTTACATCATCTCGATCACATGCATTATGGCCTCAGCGGGGAATGCTGTAGGCTCTTCGTCATCAAGCAGAAGACTGAAAATCTTGGAAAGTCGAGAATAGCAGCTTGACTGCATGATACAGATAGTTGTGCCAAGTCGTGTCTGCTGGCCTCATCATAAGACGTAAAAGTGTTGAGGTAAATGTGAGATGAAGGAAAGAATGTCAACTTTTTGTTTATAGGTGGAGGGAAAGGAGAAGAACAATAAATATTTGGCGGTGGTCTCGGATGTAGTGGCGAGCGAGTGTGAAATATGTCAACTTTTTAGTGCTGTTCATGACAATCGTTTATAGAATGGATGGCGGCATGCGTATAAAGTATGTACAAAGTCGAGAGCGTATAACGATAAGTAGTAATGCAATTGTCATCCATTGCCTCACACTTTGAGCAGAAGAAGGATAAATTTTTGGCGCTGTTCTCGGTTGTAGTGGCGAGCGAGTGTGAAATAATATGCCAACTTTTTGTTCATAGGTGGAGGGAAAGGAGAAGAACAATAAATTTTTGGCGCTAGTCTCGGATGTAGTGGCGAGCGAGAAGGAAAGAATGATAAGTTTTTGGAGGGCGACTTATGTATGTGTGTAGAGGTGGTCCTCCAGGTCTGCGGTGCAGTATATTGAGTTTTTCAAGAAAGGGTGATCTGAAAAGAGGCATATGAATAAGTGAGATGGATGCAATCAGTGTCTTTGATTGAGATCATTGAGCTCGCGCATAGGAGAGTGTCACGATAACTCGCTAATTGTAAGTTTCATCAAGGCGTCTTGGTGAAACATTTACAGTGTGTGCGCTCTGAAGGGTTCTTGAAAAGATGAAAGAGTTGGCAGGTTAAGTTTGGGTTCGAGTCTGCTAATCACGTGTGATGGTTAGGTGGCGGGTTAGGGTGAGGAAAGCATATTGAATTTAATGGTGCGTACATAGGGTGCATAGAGTTACATATTGTATTCAAGTAAAGTGAAGAGGAAAAGGAGAAGAATGATAAATTTTTGGCGCTGGTCTCGGATGTAGTGGCGAGCGAGTGTGCGATGAAGGGAGGAATGGTAAGTTTTGGTCATAGGTGGAGGGAAAGGAGAAGAACGATAAATTTTTGGCGCTGGTCTCGGATGTAGTGGCGAGCGAGTGTGTGAGAAAGGAAACAATGGAAACTTTTTGGTGCTGTTCACGACTATCGTTTATAGAATGAATGGCGGCATGCGTATGATAAGTAGTAATGCAATTGTCATCCATTGCCTCACACTTTGAGCAGAAGAAGGATAAATTTTTGGCGCTGTTCTCGGTTGTAGTGGCGAGCGAGTGTGAAATAATATGCCAACTTTTTGTTCATAGGTGGAGAAAAAGGAGAAGAACAATAAATTTTTGGCGCTGGTCTCGGATGTAGGGGCGAGCGAGTGTGAAATATGTCAACTTTTTATTAGAGGAAAAGGAGAAGAACAATAAATTTTTGGCGCTGGTCTCGGATGTAGTGGCGAGCGAGTGTGAAATATGTCAACTTTTTGTTTATAGGTGGAGGAAAAGAAGAAGAATAATAAAAGTCAGTGCGCAGCTTGTGCCACCCGTCAATAATACTGCCTCTCAGTCATACGCAGCTAATCGATGTGTTTTACCACCCTTTTTATCAGTACAGACATCTATTTGCGTACAACTATAGGCGTTCAGTGTTATTGCGGTACATTCAAATATTGATCTGTTCTATAATGTTAATTTTGAGCAGCTCCATCTGTTCTACTATGATACACATTGTTGAGTTTTGTTATTCTGTTAGTGACTGATTCTGCGCTTTGTAGATCCTCTAGAATTGTCATTAAGATGTATTGATGAAACATTTATGATGTGTGCGCTCTGGAGGGTTCTTGAAAAGATGAAAGAGTTGACAGGTTACGTTAGAATTGGAGTCTGCTGACCACTTTTATTGCAGTGTTAGGGTTCGGGTGTGGTTAGGGTGAGGAAAGAACATTAGGTGTACATGGTTAGGGGTGTGTAAGTGATGCAAATGATGAGGAGGTGTATTGTGTTACATATTGTTGCAACTGACTTTTGGCTTAGAAAAAATCTGGCTCGCACAGGGTGTTCAAGGGATATCTACACGGTAAGAATTTGGTTGAGCATTGGTGCGACACGATGACTGCAGCAGGCCTTGTTGGATATGAGGGGAACGTGCAGAGCCACACTTTGCGGGTGCATCAATGTCAGAGTTGCTTATGAATGAATTCTAATTCTCTACTTGGTCATTTCTGTGAGTGCACTTGTCGTGCATTCATCATTCACCAAGAACGATGCGAATAAGATACCGGTAAGTCATTTCAACAATCTGTATCGGCAACTCGTAGTCTATTACTGTTACATACACCTAGCTATAGTATTCCGATTTCATCGCGATGAAATACTCGGGGTTACCTGGGGTTACCTGGGGCTTTGGTTGTCGACGACCAGGCACAAATTTATTGCTATGCCATCTATGCCTGACAACCACTGTGTGCCTTGCCACTTTTAGCTAAATTCACTTGTCGACCACTGAATGTGCTGCTCGTTGACCACCACGTCGACCATCGTCGACCAGCAAGTGCTCGTCATCGACCATCTGCTGCTCGTCGACCAGTGATGTCATGTCTATTATAGGGTTCCGCTGCAGGTGTACTGACAGAGCTCCTCATCGACCACCAAGCTCTGCTCGTCGACCATCATAGCCTCATAGTCGACCATCAAGTACTGCTCATCGACCATCCGATGCTGCTCGTCGACCAATGATGTCATGTATCTTATAGGTTCCGCGGCATGTATGCTGATAGAGCTGCTCATCGACCACCACGCTCTGCTCGTCTACCATCATAACCTCATCGTCAACCATCATAGCCTCGTCGTCGACCATGATACCGTGGTCGTCGACAACCTGATCAGTCATCGGTCAGATGGTCAGGGTTAGCACAAGGCTAACTGATGCCCTGACGTCGACCACTGATGCCTTGACGTCGACCACTGATGCCTTGACGTCGACCAATGATGCCTTGACGTCGACCAATGATGCTTGCTCATCGACCACCGTATTGGTCCGCACTATTTCAAGGCGCGCTCAAGTTCCATGTTTCATCATCACACTAACTCTCACGGCGACCATTGTAGCGTGGTCGTCGACCACACTATGGTGGTCGACGACCATGGTATGATGGTCGTCGACAACTGATCAGTCAGATGGTCAGGGTTGGCCCAATCACACCTGTCAACCCGAAACACTTACCGTCGCGCAGCAGGGCACACCGCTAGGATGGCCGTCGACCACTGATCCCTTGATGTCGACCACCGATCCCTTAACGTCGACGAATGATGCTTGCTCGTCGACCACCGATCGGTACCCGCACCATATTTCCTTCGGTTCGCGCCATTTCAAGGCGTGCTCACATCATCATCGAAATATCACAGAACTATCACAGTCCATCACAGCCGGACACAGGCTCCCGTATGTCTTGACGTCGACCATCCCGACTCGATCCCGACGTCTCGCCATTTTTGAACGGTTTGCTTTGGTTTCTTGGGCGCGGCAGGGGTTTTCGAGGGCTCCGGATCGACTGGTGTCGTCCACAGGTGCGTACGGTGCCCGCCTGAGGCGCTGCTCGCTTATTGGTTGATTTAGATTTACCCCGGACACATTCTCCTCCGCTTTGTGGTCATCAGTGCCCTTGTCTTCCATGATCCCACCGTTTTACGGGCCTACAAATCGATTGGTGTCATTCCCGGACCCTCACGACACGTTGATCCCGCCCCAGACTATCATCACCTCATCCTGCCATCATCTGGCCGCATTACCCCACTTCCTATGCCTCCATCCCGGTCGTCCTAGCCTCTACCGCCATTTTAGAGTGCTAGGAATCGATTGGCATCATTCCCGGAGCCGCGCAACGGCTCGTTCCCGCCCCAGATAACCATCTCTCTCACCTGGCATCATCTGGCCGCATTTCCCTCTTTCTGGACCCCTCCATCCTGGTCATCCTGGCTTCTACCACCGTCTTATTGGCCTAGGAATCGACTGGTGTCATTCCCGGACTGTCACGGCGCGTTGATCCCGCCCCAGAAGATCACCACCTCCTCTTGCCATAATTTGTCCGCTTTTCCCTCTCTCCTGCGCACCCATTTACCTCGACATGATGGATCCTACTGTTTTAGAGTACTAGGAGTTGATTCCCACTGGTTTTAGACCCGCACAATTTCTCATTCCCGCTTTAGAGCACCATCTCCTCCTTCTAGCCTATTGTTTCGCATTACCATGCCTTTATTTTCGTTGTCCTTACCATTACTACTGTTTCAGTGAATTAGAAACTGACTGGCAACGTTTCCTGTCCTGTGTGACGCGTGTATCTGTACTCCTTATTTGTTCCTCTGATAATTTAACTACTTTCTGGTCATATCCTCGCTGCAGCATATCTCAGTTGGAAGGCCGTCCGGATGCCCTCTCTGCGCCGGCTTCTCAGACTCCATGAAAGCATAAATTAGTGGGAGCAGTCTGTAGCCTACAGTTATGAGAATATGTAGGGACAGGTCAGCGAGTTTGGCCAGTTGTATCAGGTATGGAAAGTCAACCCACGCCCGGACACCGACGAAAAGGTGCACTCGAACTGTGTCTTTCATTTATGACGCAACTATCAGAGAACTATCACAGAACTATCAGACCTCGCCCTACATTATGTCACGGACTCAACCGACATTCAGGTTCATCAATATTCAAAACTCGTATCGAGGTTAACAGTCTGCTATAATACGTATGTATACCATACAAACGGCTTTCCGAATGTTCAGAGATGGCCCTCCTCCTGGTGTGGCCAAACACCAGAAAAAGGGACATCTCTGGACAGCAAACGGAGACACGACCACTATAGAATATATAAAAATCAGTACGCAGATCTTGGTGAGAAGCCGTGCAGCGAGCACAAGATGAAGAATCTTCGAAAAACGGTTATTAGGACTTGAATGTACCAAAGCCCCACTAACCTCGTAACCGACTTTCCGACATAGACGACATTAGTAGGGAGAACACGCTGAGAACAAAATCTGGATCCAGAGATTAGCGAAACAGGACGGCGACAAAGAGAGACACACCAGACACCTGTAAAGAAGACGTCAGCGCCACAAGAAACGTACACGAAATGACACTTACAAGACACACGACGTACGATTGCGTTTGAAAAAACAACACCGCCAAAACGATCTACGAGCAGTAGCCAATTACATCACGGCAACTCGTCCGGCTATCTCCCGGAATGGGCACACCGAACGAGTCAATCTCGGAATGAGATGACGGCCGAATGGTTATCGACACGCAGTCGATCGCGGCTGCAGCTACGCCGCGATGCGAACCGACGCGTCAAGTCCCCACAGACGGTGAAAGGGTCACTGGAGTGATCAGTTCCAGTGTCTTCCGCCGTCGTCTGACAGGGTAGCTGCTCAAGACGATGGTGGTTGTAGAAAGAAACCAAAACCGACCGTAAGTTTTTTAAAGGCCGCATCACGTAATCGTGCCGACATGCGGTGGCGTCAAAGCCCGCTAGTGAGCCGAACGCCACGGTGTCGTTCGAGGAACACTGATGCATCGACTGAAAAGGAGCATGGCGTTGATTGATCCCGGTTTGAGGTTGAGTCTGTTGAGGAAAGTAAGGATACGTGTTCGAGATGCAAGCATACCATGGACACCAACCTACGCAACAGAATCTTCATCATCACCTTCCCATGACGCGTACGATGACGGCCTCCACTCGAGGTAAACCCGCTCTTTAAGACGTCCGCCCTCGAAGCAAGGAGTCGTCCACAGAAGGGGTGTCAAACTCTCGTCATCACGCTCGTCCCGCCAGAGCGTCATTTCCTGATGGCCGGATATGAAAGCAGCGCCGACGGTGATGGAGTGATGGAGTTGTGTCAAGCATTGAAGTCGAGTCTGTTCTGTTTGGGAAACGTCAAGTACAGATACAAGCTGAAAACAACTCACCGGACACTAATAAGATCCTTCGTCCTCGGCATTGAAGACATCGAGCGGGGAATAGCGGTAAGTTGACCGTGTATCCATGTATAAGTGTTCGTCGTGGAGCAAGGGCACGATCACCAACCTAGAATATACATATGAACATGCTGGCTTCCTCGTCCTACACGGAACACTCACCATCGTTGGAGGACGTAAGAGGGACATATTAGCTGCGAGGGCGGAACACGGTCAGAAAGGGCATCATATCCAGTGAAACTTCCACCGGCGCGAAGTCAAGTGGGCACTGAACGCGTCTCGTTAACAACGTCCCAAGAAAGTGTCCGCTCCATTTGAAGATGTCCATCCGACGTGTCGTGATGTTCGTAGTATTTTGATGGTGCTGCCACAGTCCTCACGGGCTTACACGTCGCCTGAGCCGTCGCGTGATTCCGCAACGGATAAGTATGCGAAATCAGAGAGAGAGCAAGGCTGTAACCGTAAAACTAAGTTCAACATCCAATTAGGAAATCAACAAGGCCCACTTACCATATGTGTCAAAGACTGCGCTGCTCGCGACAAAGAGCAAATCGTTCTCATGTCCTCTGCAGGACAATAAGTTTATGGAAGAGAAAAGTGAAGCAAGGCTTACGTACCCTCCAAGTTCGTTGGCGTGAATATGCCGTGTTGCTAGGCGGTGTTCCAAAGCCAAGTAGTACGCGCTGGTCGTGGTAGTGTTGACTACCGTCGAAGGTGCTGAGGGTAAATATGTTTACAATTGACTGTCGATTAACCGGGAACCGAGCTCAGCACGCAACTTTGGCAACTTTGCCAAAAGTTGCGTGAGATCGGGCCGAATATCCGGGTCAGTCACCTTCAACGTCCAGAACGCGTCTCTCCGCCATCTCTCAAGGGTTTACGTTGGTTTTTGGGGCGTAGGAGGGGTAATCGAGGTCGGCGAATCGATTGGCGGCGTCTACCGGTGCGTATGATGCCTGTACAATGTGCTGCCCCCTTATCAGTGCATTTAGATAAGGATGGGTCGGAGTCTCCTCCCCTTTGGATGTCCTGTGACACTAGTCCTGGCCTGTACTACCGTTTATGAGGCCTAGGAATCGATTGGTGTCGTCCTCGGATTCGCGTTCGTCCTAGTTCGCGCGCCAGAGTACCATCACTTCCTCTCCCCATATTCTGGCCACATTTTCCTGCTTCAAACACATCGATCCCACTCTCCCTGCCGTATCCTACCGTTTTAGAGGGCCGGCAATCGATTGGCGTCGTTTCCGGAGCCTCGCGACGCTTCGTTCCGGCCTCAGACCATCACCACCACCTCCAGCCATCATCTGGCCGCATTTCCTGTCTTCAGACCCCTCCATCCCGGTCGTCCTATGCTCTCCCACCGTTTCCGAGGTGTAGGAATCGATTGGCGTCGTTTCCGGAGGCCTACGACGCTTCGCTCCGGCCCCAGACCGTCACCACCTCCTCCTTGGGCGCATTTTGCTGTCTTACCAGCCTCTATCCCGGTCGTCCTAGGCTCTCCCACCATTTTCGAGGCCTAGGAATCGATTGGCGTCGTTTACGGAGCCTCGCGACGCGTCTCTCCCGCTCCAGAGCCCCACCACCACCTCCTGGCATCATCTGGCCACCTTTCCCTCTCTTTCAAACCTCTATCGCGCTCGTCCTAGCGCCTCCCACTGTTTTACAGGCCTACAAATCGATTGGTGTCGTCCCCGGAGCTGCGTGATGCCTTGATACCGCCTCAGGCAACCATCTCCTCCTCCTGCCATCATCTGAACGTATTTCTCTGCCTCCCGCACCTTCATCGCGGTCGTCCTAGCCTCTACCGCTGTTTTAGAGGCCTAGGAATGTATTGCTCTTGTTCCCGGACCTGCGCGACAGCTTGATCCGGCTCCCAGACCATCACTACTTAACCCCGCCATTATCAGGCCACATTTCCCAGTGTCCTACCCCTCAATCGCGGTCATCCTGCCCTCTAACATCGCTTCGGAGATACGACAAATAGTATCGTTCCCTGGCGCGCGTGTCGCCGCCCCAGACCATATCACCACCTCCTCCTGCCATAATCGTTCACTTTTCTCTATATCTTACTCCTTCATCTCGGTCGTCCTAAGCTTGTCTCCCGTTTTAGAGGTCTAGGAGTCTCATGGACCCGTTTTCGAACCCTGGGTAAAGCCGCGCAGACATACGCCGGGAGCGCATGGCTCTCGTTGCCAGTCTCAAAGACGCCGGATCCCTGTATTCCCGCCCTCAAATCGACGCCATTTACATCATCCATCTCATTTGACTCGAAAAGATGCCCGTATTCCCTCCCGAACTCCTCCACCCCGCCAGAACCCTTCCACTCAAACATGGACCTACGCTACCCAACCAAATTTCATGCACTTTTAGCCAGTGATGGCGATGCAGATCTGACGGCATTCGGCATTATGGACACATCAGGATGTGTTGGTGACGTGACTTGGTATGTTACTTTAAGTTTTTCATTTTCTCGCTAATTCATACCTACAATCAGGACCTCATCCTGTCGCAGTGAGCAGCGGCGCTACCGGCGCTGCTGCAAGATCCCCACCGCGGTGATAACGAGCTCTTCTGTACAGGAACTCGATGCCACAGTTCAGCTTTACGTCGAGACCACTTGAAACATCGGCGCTGTGGCCGACCGCGACGGTGTCTTCACTTCCTGTGTCTTTCGCTATGCTCAAATACGCAGACTTTCAAGATTAACAGGGCCCACATTCATCTTCGTGGGCACATGGGTTCGTGCCTCCATTTCAGTTCGATCTTCACGGAGCTAACTCATTTTGCAGTTCGTATCCACGGCGAATCAGCGCCGTCCGTTGCACCTTGCCTTGCCTTGATATCACATAAGCGGGGATGGTTTCTGCTGATAGCGGCAAGGCGAGCTCTTGGTGGTGACTATGCCCTCTTAGAATAGTTGATATTTCGAGTAGCTGTACATACGTTTGTCGTACGATACCTAATGAAACTTGTATTGTTTTAAAACTCCTCTGTTCGAGATCATCATTCCACTTTCCCTTCCTCCCTTTTCCCTCTCCTCTCCCGGTTCGTGTTACTTCTTCATGTCATACCTTGCTCATCCTTTCTCAGAGCCTCTCCTCGTTCTCCCGCTCATCGTACATTCCGGACACTGCGACGCATCCAAAACGTGACCGGTTTATGTTTGTTGATGGCGACATGCGGGTTTCTTCCTCCCGCCATCATCATCAACTTCCTTTTCCCTCTCACAACTATCTGCATTCCCTCAGCGCCTTCTTCACGTCTCTGGTATGTCTCTTTGTTGGTGTTCTCGTCGTCGACGAGCTCGCTGACAACTTTGTCAGAATTTTACTGGGTGCCGTTGACCACGACGTGGACGCTCTCGACTTCTTTCATCAGCGTCGTCTTCTCTCAGCGCCCTCTGGCATGTCTCTATTTGTTTGTCTTCTCCTCGACGACTCGGACCTCGCTGACGACTTTGTCAAAGTTTTACTGTGCGCCATTGGCCACGACGTGGACGATATTAATTCGTCTGTCACCCTTGGACCAAGCTACTGGGTGCGTCATCATTTCCGCCAGGTATCAACACTCCTCGTTTATCACCCTTTCGTCAAACCTCAAGTCGGCCGTCGGGGCCTGGCTGTGAGCTTGGACGGTAAGCTCTTCTGTCCGCCGTCCTTTACACCCTGCATTACCGTTGCCGTAGATACGTACCGCTCCGACCTTGGGCTCGAGGCCGGACAACTTATTCGAACAACTTTTCCCGCCACTGCCACGCAACACCGCGACGAGCATGGAGACTACTGTAGTATTTCGACCATAGGTTCACGGGTGTGACCTGTGACCTCATGAACATGTTAAGTAGTATGTTCATGCTGGCCAAAAGTGTGTGACCTAAAAAAATTATGTTCATTAAGATTTTTAACTTTCTGCTTTTTTAGCTTAATTTTACCTATAAAGTAGATGCAAACAGCAGAAATAGACAATTTTCATCATAAATAAAGTAAAATAGAAGAAAAAATACTAAAATTGGGCCGAAGAAGCAAAATTTAGATTAAGTCAGATTTGTGACCAATTTTAGACATGTTCACAGGGCCTGTGACCTAGTGACCAACTACAATTAGGTTCGCATCATGAGGCCTCGTGACCTGTGACGCGAACCTATGGTAGTAATACGACAGTATGTTATGCTGACGTCGCTCGTTCTCGCTTCAGACTGTTACTAACGACTCTCACAGACTTAGGGAATGTAACCAACATCACCAGCATTGTTTAGGGACGTTGTCTTCGCGACACGTCCTTAACCCATGTGGCTTGGTGCTGGTGGGAACAATCAGACGACGACGCTCCTCTGGGTACATATCAGTTTGAGGATGATTTCTCCGCCTACACAGCTGGGCGACACTTAGGTGTCGAATAGGCTGCTCGTCGCCTTGGGCGCCGTACTCAGCCCATATGCGGGTGAATTCGCCTACACGCTGGACTGTCTGGTAACTCTCGATCTATTTTCTCGTATTCCTCCCTGCCTGCAGATCAGTCTCGACATCTAGTATAATCGTCAGATTTCGCAAATCTTGCGTGATTTGATCTAAAGTTGTTGATAGGACTCACGACCACGGTATAGCTTTGGTTATTGCCGTTAAGCACGTATAGTCTTAGTTTCGTCCTCGCTGTTGATTTGGGTATTGGTATGTCTAGAGGTTGCTGTCGTTGACGACGAGCTCTCTGAAGAAACCTTTTCCTAGTCGTTCCTGCATCGTGTCTTTGTTTATCGGATATCGTGTTCGTCACAGTGACATACGGTTTGCATACGATGGGCTATTATTGTTTGATAGACTGGGCATGGAAGTGCACATTCAGCTGCCTTACTTTCGTCTTAGGTGAGTGGCATTTGGTTTTTCTTCTGGTGTAGGGGTGGCGTCGCTGGCCTTCGGCACCATGATGTTCCTTCTTTCGTGTCGTGCATGTCCTTCATCGCCGCTTCCCTGCTCGCCATCATCTTCGCCGTGCTGTTCTCTTCCGCGTCCTTGGGATGTTTCGTATATACTAATGCCGATCTCTTAGATTCCGAAACCTGTGGAGAAAAAGGTAAAGTCTTCTTACGGGGGGATGAATATGCGTCCGCGGACTGCGCCGCATTACTACCAGTATACCTTGTCTTTCGTGTAGAAGTATGACACTTGAATTGTTTTATAGTTCTTCTGTACGAAATAAGGGAAGTCACCAAAATTACTTGCCGCACTAGATTAGTGGTATTCGCGTGGTCAGGGCGACGAATAGGGAAGAAGAGAAATTGTGTGGTGGTGCACCGGTATATTCTCCCTCTCCGACGATTGCGCATCATCGCACACAAAACTACCATCTCACGTTCCTCTCCCTCTCTCGCAGTTCGTTCTCCGGCTTCTCGCTCTTCCGTCCTCCATTTCCACTCGTACTACGTTACCAGTCTGCTGAAATCGCGCCAAACCCTGCCTGGTCCGTGCACTCACGGTTAGGTCATGCCTAATTGATATACAGACGTCAAGCCTCTGTACATCTTCTTTCAATCGTGTGTTCGCGACAAGAAACACGAGAAGACGGACTCCTGCTCTGATCTCATCCCGATGCCGCCGGAATATGTTCCCTCCTTTCGTGCACGCACATTGTTCATTCGCCTGTTAGACGCCGTGACTGGGCGCCTTTAAGTATATTGTCTACTGGACTCCCGACCCCTTCAGAATACCGTTCTTGGTCACCACGCTCCACTGTGCGTCTGCATGAGTACCTTAAATTCTCGGACCATTACGCGCTTACGACAAAGTTTTGCAGTAAATTTTGCATTTGACGGGTCCAGGAATACCATAGTCGACAGTTTCAGAGCGTAGAGAGCAGCGTCGAGCTCGACGTTTGACACGACGTGGTGGTTGGACAGCAAGTCGATCACGCGGTGCTGCCCAATGTGGAAGTTAATGGGTTCGTCTTGAACCATCATCATCTTCACCTTCGATCTTCGCTTTTGACGGGTCGGGACCCCCCGTGGACGACGGCTTCGACTCGTGTTTGCTTTTGCAATGTTCGGGAGCGTCATGATGAATTCTCGAAGACTGTGACAGCGTGGATGCCCTCGCCGGGCGCATCATCTCACGTTGTCTGGCATCTGGTAACTCGCTGTGCTCTTCGACCAATGTCGCTCGCTAACCATATTTCACAGAATTTTTGTCGTGCAGCATACCAGGACATAGTGTCGACAGGACGACGTCTCTCAGAGCGTCCCCATCATGACAAGCACGTAGTCGGCTGCGGAAAGCCATTCGGCCGCGAACAAAGGGTACGTCCACCTTTACTCCCTTTTCGCCGCTGTGAGCTCATTCTTTTTGGAACACGACTAGTGCGGCGCCTTTACTATATATCGTGCATCACCTCCTGCATTTCTCGAATCTGATTCTTTGCATCAGCGACGCGTCAAAATCCTCGGCGTCGCCATGACCGACAACGACACAACTTTGTCTTGACTTTCAGACGCGAATATCGGGCCAGCGGGACATAGAACAGTGTGGATGGCCTCGCCGGCCAGGCTTGGACCTTCGGTTGAAGGTGCTTTTTTCCCTGCTTTCGTAAGCGATCAAAGGATCTTTGTCTTCCACCCTCACCATTCCTAACAGACAAATCGACGCGTAAATTACTGTGACTTCCATCCCAGACAAGGTAAATATTCTACTCTTGCTTTTACGCCTCCCGAAAGCGCTAAACGCGGGACTGTTTGAAGAGTCACAAAACAGCATGTCAGACACAGAAAAACCCACCACCAGTTGTCAAACCAAACGTCGACGAGGAAGCAAATGCACCTATAAGCGTCAAGGTAGGCTATCGTCTGATGTATCTTCCTTTCCCGCGATGGCTTGCCCATTGTTCCATTCGTCTCTGCTGCTGTCAAGGCCCTGATCTGTTACTGACGTTGCTCATTCTCTTCCAGGTCGTATCCTCAACCAGCGACAGAAGTCTTCTTCAAGATCAGGCGCTCTACAAAGCTCGCCAAGCTCCAAGGCGGATATGCGAACAAGGTCGGGAAGGGTATGGCTAGCATTCGGTGGGTGCCACGGTTCCCTTCGTTGGACTCGGGTTAACGAGTGTGAGTCGTCTTTCGGATATACCGACGATATCTCGATTATGCCTGTGCTAGAGCTCGGCGCATCAAAACGTTAGAGTTCCGCACCGCGTCGCCATGTATTCCCGGTCCCTTGTATATTTCGACATTTGTGTATGCTATACGTGTACTCCCTGCCCCGCGGAACAAATCTATTGCATGTCGCACGATGCTGCCTCATCATCCCGCGAGTCGAGAACCGCAAGACTTCTAATAAATTGTGTGATTCGGGGCTCGAGTATGAGTACGAGTGAACCGCATTCAAAGCCTGATTGCTACAGACGCTTGTCTGAGCCTAAGGCCGACATTGAAACAGCGTCTGACTGTGAGAAAACCGTCGTCCTCACATAAGTTAGTTTGTGGCGAGGCAGGAAACTGAAATGGCAAGGTAAGACTCAGTTCTGATAGTGGGTAGTATGGCCTGAGATACTACTAAAACACAGCGAGCACCGAAAATCCGGAAACTC
>JADNRX010000782.1:0-22932 GCA_015501595.1 Hymenopellis radicata
CGTCGTAGTGAGAGGGCAAGGAGAACGGTTGAAAAACGCCCTTGATCACCTCTCGGATGATCGGGCCGGGCAGTTTCTGGAGACTTGCGCGGCTTCCAGCGCGCCAACGGAGACAATTGAGGCCTTCAAATATTGTGGGATCTGTTCCAGTACCATGTAAGAGCATTTTATTTTTTGGCTGATTTTTGGCTTCTGAGAACATGACTCTCACCTCGCGAACACTGATACGGCTTGTGAGATACCATAGGTAAGTTGGTTGACATAGTATTTCAATACAACATTTAATTGACCCATGTAGATATATTCCTGATATTTACAAGCTCCTCTTCGCCGTCGTTCAATGTCTACGACGCGTTGAACGATGCTCGGAATCCGGGTCCGACGATCCGAACAGCACTTGATCACTGTTCGCAGTCGTCCTCTCTCTTCCACCAACCACCACCATCACCATCACCATGGCGCTGTCCCCTCCACCTATGCATAATCTCTTTTGTCGCCGCTCTGCCTTCTTCGTCTACCGGACGCCTACCGCCGTGTAAGCCCTGCCAAAGCAGGCATCCTTTTTTTTCTTCCAGCGCCATCGACGAGAAAATGCCCGGCGCCGGGCAGCGCATAGTCTTGCTGCATTCCCTAGACGGGAGGGAAGCAGGAACGGACGCTCGCGCAGTCGGGTGAGCAGGACCGCGGTGCGTTCTCCTTTTTGCCTCGCATATTCATGCTCAGTCGCTTTTCAGGAGTGCGAACAGCGAGCAGTCGTTGCCTTTGTTCACCACCATTACCAGCATCGCGGCAGTGCCCTCACGCTCTCCTCTTGTCTTGCTTGCGTAATGGGCTTAGGACTTGACGCGTAAGCCCTTTCGACACAGGCGCGCCGGAGCGACGTTAAGGAGCACTCGGCTTGCGAACCACGCGTCTTACGCCTGCAGGTGGCGTGCAACAATGCTGCTATCATCCCTTTGGGCAGTGCACCGTCGGCGTGAGAGTCGGCTGCTGCGTTCCGGGGCGGTATCGCACGGTGAGCTTCTTCCAGGTTTCTTGCATTTGACTTCCACAAGACGTCGCGACCAACACCGCGTCTTCTGCTAGCCGCCACGTCAGACGCGCATCATGCACGTCCATCATACCGATGGCACTACATGTCATGTGCATGTTGGGTTTTGTTTGCTACAGCGATGCGGGTCCGTTATATTTCTTCCTTTTGCCACCACGTCCACTAATCCAACCCAGCACCAAATGTTGACATCCTCGAGCATTGGTGATGACCTTCGCATATTCTGACTGCTTCAAACTCGCTGACTACTTTGAGTAGGACACCGACTACTGAGCACCAAACCTCGAACAGCAGTCCACAACACGAGGAACGCTACGACTGCCACGATGACGAGGACAACATACCCCCATGCTACGACGAGGACTCCACACTTCGACGAGGACTCTGCGCTACGACGACGACGAGGACCAGGACCAGGACCTGCGCGACAACAAGGACATCATGTCGAAGACACCGTATGTTGTAACGAGGACAACACAATTCAACGAGGATTCTCACGCTACGATGGCGAGGACAGCACCACGAGGACCCGTGCTACGAGGATGAGGACGGTATAACGATGACCCTATGCTACGACGAGGATCCCATGCTACGACGAGGATCTCATGCTACGACGAGGATCCCGCGCTACGACGATGAGGATAGCACAAGGAGGACCCCATGCTACGACGAGGACCTGGCTCATACGATGAGGACCTGTGCAACGATGAGCACCTACGTCGCGACCAGTAAGGCCCCTGTCTATTTTTGTATACCTGCATAATGTATAGCCAGCATCCTGTATATTATCCGTTTGAGTATGCCACACTGCTAGACTGTGCAAATATAAATGTTTTCTGAAACAAATTTTACAATTCAGTGAATGATAGAGCTAGTCTTGCTTGATTTGAAGATGACCAGAGTTCTTTGAGATTGATTGTTATCAAGCTTACCTTTGGTTTTGGTTAGACAGAGTTGCTTACAGTTAGCTTAGAGGTAATGGGAAGCTAGTCTGAGCTGATTGGAGTTGCTCTCGAGTTGACCTGAGTTTGGCTGCAGGTCTGAACCTTTCTCAGAGTTGACTTGTTAACCTACATGATTTCTTGTCTCCTAGTCAGTCAGAGTTAACCATAGCATACCACAGTTATCCTGAGCCCGGTACCCATTTTCCTGATGTGTGAAACCCTCCTCCGACGACGACGACGACGACGACGACGACGCAGAGCCGGCTAAAGGTTGGCTTAGTCGGGCAATAAAGATCGAGTTTAACGCGTACCAGATTCAACTGAACAGACATATTGCGGGTCATCGCACACCGTGTCGAACATCGACATGTTGACCAAGGGAAGCAATGGAGAGGGTGATGCCATGTTGGTGGTGAGATGGAAAGGCGGTTTGAAACTCCGCCGGTGATCGAATTTTAATCCGCCTGCGCCAAACACACTAGTAAGGACAATGCCTCGGCGGACCAAATAAAGAATGCAATCAACAATCGGATTCGTTATCTATGTCTTACCGCAAATGAAAGAAAAGACCGATCACGTGTCCAGTTTGCGCACTTCCAACAACAGCGGTGACCTAACCTGCCCCCAATGTCGCAGGAGCCAGAAATCTTCATCCACTTTCTGCTGATTGGTCACAGCGATTTCGAGGGCGTCAATATCAATGTTTTCTCTTGCCTCCTTGAAGATGACTGCGCCATGGACGAGCCGTTCCTGCTTAACTGGATCCAGAACGTTCAGAGCGCTTATTGCCCGGCGACTTGCTTCTGGGAAGCAGCCGAGGTCTACCAGGTAGACATCCCCTGGACCCCAACCTTTGTTCCAAAGACGCAAATTCGGGAGTCGCCAGAGCTCTTTGGCCGTCGCGTAACAACCCCTATCTCAAAGCACGTCTATCGCAATTTCGACCCCCAGAAACTGCACTTCGCGGTTTATCCCAAGCATCTGACAAAGAAGCGAGCCCGCGTCAGCTCGGAGCCATCCCCTTATCCACAGACAGTTTCAGCGCCGCTACTTCCCCATGTTGGCACCGTTCGGCCGTCGAAAAAGTCAAGGAAGGTCATCCTGACCCGGATTGACGCTGAACGCTTCTTGGATAACGAGCGAGAAATCTATAAGCGATTTCCGGTATTTCGATGTGGAAATCCGGCCGTTCCTATATCTACTGTACGTTTTGCAGTATTGCTTTGACATTAACAAGCTCACAACCAACCATCTTTAGCGCGAACCATCCAGCGACTTTTTCACGCACCTTCAGACCGACGGAGTCCTGTTGGCCGATTTCTCTAGAGCGATCGCCGATTTGGATGGAGATGTGAACGGATTTTTCACTAGTCCACTCTCCAGATCCAGCGCCAAGAGCTACTCGTCGATGCTCAAGTACTACCGCGATAGGCATTATGCAAACGACTTTGTCGACTTTTTTGGACCGCTTACAATAGGGCCATGGGCGGCTGAAAACCCCTTGGCACACTCTCATGATTATATCCTGTCATTCATTTTCCCTATTCCACGAGGTTTCCAGACGCTGGAATCGATACTTCAACATTTGACCCGCATCATTGATCAAGGCCTGCAGCGCGCAATAGAAAAATACGGTGACAGTTTATCTATTGCGTCCACCGATGCTTTATTTGGGAAGAAGAATGGTTGCGCTGCCTTGGAAATGTTTTTAGTGAGTCCCATATAGACAAGCAGTGTGTCGTTATTGAGTGTTGTACTTGAACAGAACCATTTCCATTCCGAAACAGTCGAAGATTCGGCAAGCATGTCCATATTCATTGAAGATTACGATTCCATCACACGTTACGCAGAATTTATATCCCTGACATCCCCACCCTCGACACCTTCATATCCCTCCGTCAATGAAATCATCGATCTCCTTGACACCCACTTCTACGACACAATATACGCATTCAAAGAGTCATTCGGCGCCCGTGTCTACTTCTTTGGCGTATCGCCTGCCCTTTGCACCCGCCTCAGCCGCTTTTCCCCAACAGATGCAACGAAACTATTAGCTGGGTTTGGCGCTGCTGGGTACGGCCGTGCGCAGTTTCAGGCCTGTGTGGCTGCTCTTCGTGGAGACCTGGACGCGCGCGGACAACTTTCCTTGAAGACAGCTTTAGAATATCTCCCGAAATATCACTGTGGACCGTATTTGGGGTGCCAAATACCTCAAATGTACGCGCATAAAATACTTCATCTATTTGACCCCCGCTACGCTCTCCCCGACCCAAACGACATCATCTAGAAGATGTGCAATGATCCTCTTAATGTTCTCATTGACCCTGTTGCCCAGCCGGCTGTCAGGGCTATCTATGCTCGCAGAGGAAAGCAATGGGAACCTTCGCTGACAGAGCTTACTATTCAAGGTCTTCAAATCGGCGTGCCGGTGTCTGATCCCTATGCTTTCTATCATGCTTACGGCGACTTTCCACCAGACGAGGCTATAGAAAAAGGCTACAAACTGGTTCAATGTCCAGAGACACCGCAAGCCTTCTATGCCCTCTGCTACGACGAGGGCATACTCACCGGTAACAGAAAAGCCTATTCAAAGGAGGTTGACGTATCCGAGAGATATGTATTCCCGTGTGAGGCGATGAAGAAAGCAGTAAGTACATTTCATTATCTTCCTGTACTATGAACTCACGCGCGTTTCAGTTCCTCCAAAAGGTCGTCAAAACCGTTAAAATGACCGGTATGAGTATCCTGGAACCATTCAACGGTACTGCAGCATGGTGGTACAACGCGCTCGCCTGGTACCTGAAAGCGACTCGGACCGCAGTATCTAACTACTACTTCAATGAAGGCCAACTACAATGCCTATCTTTGAACTTGTGTCAGACCAGTCTGGCCATCGGTGCAGGTAGCACTACCCGGGTGACCTTGGAGACCGAGACGAATTTTCGTCGTCGGATTGACCTCCTGTTCATCGACAAGAACCTCATGGTTGTCACCGAGGACAAGAACATCTCTGTTTGTAATATTATAGAAGGCACGCTCGGGTTCGGGTTCCCTCGAACAAACCATAAAGTCGACTTCGACGAGCTGGAGCCCAAGCACACAAGGATGATCACTGCTTTCTCCGAGTATTGTCGGAACAAGCTCCCTGAAACCGTCTTCAAGGACACGCCATTCATGAAGGACTATCCAAGACGCCCGAGAAACGAACCCTGGAGAGGAACCCCCCGACGAAACTAAAAGACTTCTTTTATGTTGGATGGAACAAGGACGGCAAGTGGGGGCTATACAGCATCTTCGCGCTGTGGGAGGAGGCGGAGCGCCAAGGCGACGGGTACGCCAAAGAAATTCAGGCAGGCACTGTCAAGGATCGTCGCTATAAACGTCGTGATGTTGGAGCGGATAGCGCCGGACGACCTCAAGGGATGATCGTGGTCCTCTTGGTCATAGTCGTCGCCGGCCTTTGTGTGCTGTCTAGGCAGTCAAGGAACCGATTCCCTTCTAGATACGTCCTGGAGCCAACTGGGAAGCTCCCGAAATAAAGGTATCATCCATGTTCATCTCATTTTCATCTTCACTTTACATATTACATGTATCTATATTTGCATACGGCCATGTTGTACACTACTTACATTTGTATTAATATATTGCTCATACTTGCTTCCAAGGCCAACATAGTGTTCGTGTTCGATCATTCTGATCAGCAATTGCATTTCGACCATCATCATCGCCCGACCCACATTCGACATTCTTCCAACGTCTTCCCACATTCGCCGCCTAAATGGCCCGCTCGAAGGAGACTGCTAGGGGGGACGCGGCTGTATTGGGAGAGGCGCGTCGCAAGGAGATTGACGAGGAGAAAAAAGCGAAGGTCCGAGAGGCAAGAGCATGGCCAAGTGCGTGTTTTATTTTTTTCTCGCATTCAACATACTCATTTAATACCTCAGAAAGCGCGCGAATCGAACACTAGAACAGCGAGCAGCCGACCGTCTCGTTCAAAAAAACTATTCTGCCAAACACCGCATGCACAACCGCCTGAACATCCTAGTCGCCGAAGACGCGCGCCGCCATAGCGATCCCGATAAACCGCGAGTACAATCTGTGCTCAAGCTGCCCGATGTACTGAGGATTCCCTGCGGTAAGCGCAGGCGCGTAGCACGCCTTAAGCGTATCCACGACTACCCACACGAGGATTACCATCAATATCAGGAGTTCAACCAGGCAAAGCAAGCCAAGAAAGAGAAAGCGCGCCTGGACGCGAAATTACCCAAGCGTGGAAAGAATGGATCTGGCGAGGAGGAGGAGGAGGATGACTTGGACGAGTCGGATGGCGAGTTGGACGAGTTGGCTTCGTCTGAGGAGTAGAGGACGTAATTGGAGCATCTTGGGCTACCTGTATCTGGCATTGGGTTCATTGTCGCCATCTTCTGTGGGTATCGTGAATTACATTTGAAGTTTACAATTGACATTTTTAGTGTGATGAGTTAATGTTTTCTATTAAACGAATCGGATGCGTCTTTCAGCCTTTTCCAGCGAATACTTTCCAACTCCGGAGTTTCCCATATCCTTCCAAACGACGTCAAAGACGTGCGGTCATCCAGCCGCGGAACTTTGGGCAGGCCTTCTCTGGCTGTTTATCTCCTCTTTCTCTCTCTGTCTTGTCTTAGACCTTGTGACGGCGCCGTTCAACAATGTGGAAGCCGGGCCTGGTAATATGTTCGCTCCCTCTTTCGACAAATTTGTCTCTTCATATGAAAATACAGTGCCAAGTATTGTGACTAACCGCATCGTGCGCCTGCTGGGCAAGGATTAGGCCATTTCTTGAACATCAGCATTCATCAGAGTGCGCCTCTTACACGCGAAGAACCGTATGTGTCCTGTCTTCTCTTTTTCGTACATATCACCAACGTTCCACAGTGATAACAAGTACGGCAAGCAAGATGTATTCAACGAGCGTAGACCTGGGCAAGAGTGTCTGGTGTTTAAGTGTGCACCCGGGTGCACTCGGCACTCACACCCGGTGTCGAGTGTTTGGCGGTGTCGGGTAGTGTGTTTGCACGGGTGGGTACCCGAGTGCGGGTGTCCGGCTTTGGGCCGCGAGTACCCGTGCTCAAACACCCGTGTAAACACTCGGGTATTTACATATAGTATATTTATTGTTAAATTTACAAATTTTTCTCAAGTTAAACGGGGCCTTGCGGCCCAGAAACGAGGTATCTGTGTCAAATCCGGCGACTCGGGCCGAGATCCGAGAAAGGACGCGTAAGCGTGCGATCGGGTTCTGTCCTTGCTCTCTCTCTTCCACCACGACTGCCACGGCTGACCCGTCGCTCGACCTTGAGTCGGCGACGACGGCGCTCGACATTAGGTCGGCGTACACTGGCGCTCGACTTTGCGTCGGCGTCGAAAACCAGGAGACGACTTCGTGTCGTCTCCATGGATACCACAGCGACGACTTGGCCACGGACAACAAGACGGCAAGGAGGACGACGATGAGAGAGAGAGGATGACACGAGGATGAGGAGGAGAAGGTAGAGGATGAGGAGGATGAGGAGAGGTACGCGTTGAGGATGATGCGGCTGGACGACGAGACGTGGCTGGATGACGGGACGACCACGACGCAGACGACGCGTCAATCACCATCACCACCATCACCCACCTCCCCTTCCTCACACCTCCACATCTCCCACTATCTGCATCATGCCCCGCCGCTGCTCCCCTCGCAATTGCTGGGGGATGCCGACGTGGCATGAGTTTGGAGTGGAGTGAGGAGGTGGGTGTACCCGTGTACACCCGTCACCACACACGGGTGTTGGTACACTCGGGTGCGTGAAACACCCGCGAATGGGTGCCGCACTCGAGTGCCACACTCGGGTGTCACTCGAGTGCGGGTGTCCGGCTCTGAGGCACGAATGACCCGCCCTGCGAGTGCGAGTGCACCCGGGTGGGCACTCGTGCCCAGGTCTAAACGAGCGTCCTACATGCGAGGAACAGAACATCGCGTCTGTTGCGCCCATTGCATCAAACGGACCGTCGCCTGTCGCCAACTCAGCCACAATCCACACTACACTCGGTGACATTCACATGTGCTTGTTCTCGCAACAGGCGCCCAAGGCTGTGTTATGTCGATGACTGCCATGGATCAGTTTCAGGACGAGTTGTACGTCTCGCAACAGACGTCCAGCTATTATACGACCGCGAGCATGCCTACTTCGAGGAGCCTTCCGGTAATGTTGCCCGCACGCTTAGTGAAGAGATGGGAACGGGGAGTTGGGCGACGACATATGCTGTGAGTCCCTTACAATACATTCACCCTGTAGTCGACTGAAACTGAGCAGCTCAAGGTAAAACAGATTGATAATCTGTATCAGGAGCTCGGCGACGAGGATGAGGACCTGAATCCCATCGCCAATTCGAGCGAAGGAGTACAGCCCATTATCCTGACTCCTGAGGAATACGCTTCCCCAGATGCCGATTCGGGAGACGATGAAGGCAGGTCCTCCACAGATGATGGGGAGCAGGAAGGATCAGATGCCTCAGTGGAGTCCAGCGACGTCGACGAATTCTCTGACGAGAACGAAGTTTTGGGGGCTCTCGGCGATGAACAAGATGCGTCTTTCATAACAGAGGATACTTCACCGCCGCCCAACGACGACGAATCGGTTGGTATGGACGAAAGTCCTGAAGTACCAGCTGGCGGCGGAGACGCGTATTTTGTAAACGAGGAGGAGGAGCGCAGTATTGTCTTGCCACCCGTCGACGCATACGCGGGCGAAGGTTTGGGGGTTCCCGCCGACGGACAAGATTCATTTACTGTGAACCATGAAGGTGAAACACAGGACGCCGTCTTGCTCCCCATCGACGATAGCCCCGGAGATGTGGAAGCTCAAGAAAATACGCCGTCTGTAATCGAGGAGCAGGAAAGGTATGCCGCATTGCCGCAAGTCGACAGCCAGCATGGATATCCCGCCGGTGCTGTCAACAGGGCAGGTGAAGAGAGCGTTGTTGCATCGCGCCCCACTGAGGATGACCCCAATGTCACGGATGATCGCATTGGACGTGAGTCGGGGGCGCTAGTCGACGGAGGACGTGCCGAAGACAGGATTACTGGTGAGGATGAGCGGAATGCAGTCTTGCCAAGTCGCTTGCAGTTGCTTGGGAGATACCGCGTCAAGGCTTTTGCTTCCCGGCGGAATTGGAAATCCATTTCGGATTTGTCGCTTGCTTTACTCGCCAGAGTCTTGTTACAGACATTGACAATATCTTTCGCAGCTTTGCGATCGTTGATTATTTTTCCTCTGGGCACGTTGGCAGTATTTGTAGCAGTGTTCCGCTACGGCCTGCCTCACTATTCCCCATATGAGATCGATTCCAGCCTCATTGAAACGTCCCTCTTTCGCTATATATGAATTGTACGAAGACACAAACGATAACTGAGTTAGAAATGTACATACATACAAGCGAAAAATATCAAGAAACCGCGAGAACGAGCACTTCTTCATGCTCCGTAGTTCGAGTAGTAAAATTTATGGAGAATTTCAGTCCTACGCGCCTCCTTCACGTTCGTCGGGGCGCTCGCATCCGTCCTGGTTCAGGCCGAATATCACCGACCCTCCCCGTCGCCGTCTAGGAAGTGCCGGTTTCCGTCTGGTCCTTTGAAGTTCTGCAAAACCGAGCCATCCCAGATATCATTCAACTCGACAAGCTCCTCGTCTTTCCCAACTTCGATATGACGATCCAGCTTGGGCTCCATGCCGGGACGCGAATACAACCGCGCCAGCCAATGCTTGAAATCGTGATATATGTAGCGCCGTGTTGGTTTCCAATCTTCCTTCTTGAATAACCTTCTCCCACACGCTTTCCCACCTTTCTGGGGTACATTGGTGCAATACGCGCTTGCGGGCAGTTGGCCGTCGGGCGGGATATCCGTGAGGGCGAAGCATTTGGGACAGCACACAAAAGCAACCGTCACGGGATCGGTATCGAGACGCTTCAGCGCCGTTCGTACATCGGCGGGTATGCCTGTCATGATATGCTCGGCGTCTGCCTCAGGAATCTTGAAGGTCTTGAAGACCGTGAAAAGCAGGAGGCGTAACATTTGTAGAATGAAGGCGGTGCGCGGAATGGACAGTTGGGCAAAAATATTCATGGTGCTGGCCAGCAAAAGGCAAAGGAACTGAATTGGCCCCCATTCGGTTGGGAAAATGTAATATCGAGCTATACATGCGCAAATTTTCAGTATATGTGAAGCGTAAATTTCATTCCACATACCTGCATCAACCGGATGCGGTTCAAGGCTCGCTAAGTACTTGGATTGCAAGACGACCTCCAGCTCCTCTGAGGCGGCGGATACCTCGCTGTCGACGCTTGTAGCAAGAAGGCGATGACGAGAGTGCGAGCTGGATTTGCCACGTTGCGCAAGCAAACGACATTCCTGGAGCCAGTTCTCGAATTCAGTAACCACCTCATTGTCCGGGCAATCTGGCGACAACATGAAGGACTCCTCTCCGTCGTCGGTAGAAGTTGTGGAAAAGACGAGATTGGTGGTTTGGATCATAGCCAATGGTTCGCGCCACAGAGAAAGCCTGCTCATGCATGAACGAAGCTCGGCCGAAAGCAGATCATTGTAGTCGTTTGCGTGGGCATCATGGGAGGGCTTGTCACGACTGCGGGAACGCTTTTTCCCGACGGGGCTTATCCACATCCTGAGATTCGGATGATGCCAGAGAGGAAGCGTCACCGTCGGGCGTTGGGCTATCGGTCGTAGATATGGGAGCTGATGTCGAGTCGGAAGCATCTGGCAAGACGGGCTCTTCCTCGTCGGATATGGTAGAGAACAAGGCGAGGGCATCGGAACGTGCTTTTAAGTCGCGCTGATGCTCCTGCCATTCCCGCTTGAAGAAGATGCGACCGGACACGGGGAGAAGGGGGTGACTCGGATCGAGAAAAGTCTCAAGCGAGCAGTCTGTGCACTGGCACACATATTGTTCTGAAGGTGGCGCGACAGTTGAAATGCGACCGATGGGCACACCGTGACGAGGATGTCGACCACCCATCCTGCGTAGAGAGGTGAATAAAACGTTCGAGGTTGAGGCCAAGTCGCAGCAGCCCTAGGTAAACTGGCTGATTGTTGTAATCAAGTGGTGTCGCAATCGGTTGGTCCACGCGTATGGGTTCCTTGGATATTCATAGTACAAGTCAACCCGAAGATCACCAGTCCAGTAGTTGGGCCATACAAATTAGCAAGTTGTGGGTACGAGATTAGAAATGCCGGTTCGTGTCAAAATCCTGTAGATGTTCGAATAATGCGAGGGCGTACTTGCAAGAATGGTACACGTGTTTCCCTCGACGTATGTACTTTTACTAGCGCGGCGAGGAGCGGAACGAAATGAGATATCCACAGGACTCCGCTTTGCGATCCCTCAAGATAACAGGTGAAGCTTCAAGACGCTTCAGATGTCACCTGCACTGACAAAGCTTTCGAACTACCGCCGTTCTGGAACCTGCGTTTAGGAATAACCGTCACGGTGTACAAGCCTCGTTGGAGCGCAGTTCGGTGCGTTCGTCTTGTGTATCGGCAATACGAAAGTCTTGGAGCAGACGCGGCAAATTCCATGTCGTACATTACTCGGGCAATACGCTGGTTTTGTGTCTCAAGTATGGCCATCGAACGAAGAAGGGCAGTGAGGTATCATAGTATTCGATTGGTGCGGCATTTCGTACTATTAGACATGGAAGAGGAACGTCTAACAAGGTCATGTCTTGAAGTGTAAAACTATCACAAATGGTAGTAGTAGTAGTAAATAATGAATTTTGATTGAAGACGCTTACCATATGCTAAACACAGAAAAACGACCGCAATGGAAAGAAGCATCAGGTAGCCTTGGGCGTGAAACCTCGGTTCCGCCGCCTCCCAAATCATGGATTTTGATCCCCTGATAGATGTGAACGTATGGACAGTTTTCCAGAGGCCAATTCTGGCTGGCGCCTTGGAGATGTCATTAATCTTCTGTAAGCAAAAAGTACGACAAGAAGGCACTTACAGATATCATCCGCAACGTAGCCTTTGGTTCTGTCGGGCAAAATCGATGGACCATTCCTAGTGCCTCCTTGTTGCTTGTGCGAACGTCCCATAATACTAGACGATCAGAGCAAGAACTGCCTAGCAGGATAAGCCTATCGCCGTGAGCGAAAGCGACTGAAGCTTGGTCGTTGGGATCCGTGACATCCTCAGCATCGAGGTTGGCATCCGCAAACTGCGTCCGTTCCCCTGTATGCGTGTCCGTGCAAGTGAACGTGCGGCGTTTACCTTGTTGAACAGCTGATATTAGGCGCCGTCCGGCCCACGAGATGCCGAGGCTGAGAGAATCATGAGTATTGCCGACAACAGTATTCAGCTACTTACATTTGACTATCCACGGGCTGTTTGAAGAGTTCGGACTGCTTACTGTTTTTGACATCCCACTCCCTGAGAACAATCATGAGAAATAAACAATACCACAATGGAAAACATCAACTCACACGACGCCTTGGGGATGCACAATAAAGAGGTCCTTTGGACTACGATAGGACCATGAGAGCGCAAAGATTGGTTGGTGCGCGGGCAATGTTAACGCCTTGTGAAAGACCCATCTTGGGGGGTCGGATCGGACCCAAGGTACCCAGCTTGAACGCCACAACTGGACTGTATCGCCACTGGCCAGAGCCAATCTATTCAGAGATGCGCCCTTGAGAATAGCGGTGATCTTGCATTCGCGAAATGCGCGCAGGCCAAGCGCTTGTCCTTGAATGCCAATCTGAAAAGACATGAGCTCTGATTCTTGTTTCCCCACTCTTCAATAAGACGCACTTGTGCAAGGGTAATGCGCGTTGTGACGAACATTCCATCTGAGTACCCCGCGATGAGAACATTGTCGGAGAGCCAAAGGAGTGCCGTGACTTCCGAGCCACCGTCTTGAAAGTATACAGGATTACCTTTGGTATTCGAGATCTTCACGACACTGATTCGACATCCTCGAGCAAGAGCCAGGTAGGAACATCCCTCTGAGAAGGCTGCGACAGAGGCGGGAAGCGAAGACTCCAGGAACTTTTCCGGAAAGTAACGAATTTTGGGTTCGTCCATGATGGCTGAAAGAAAAGGAATTCAGACATGTGCCTCTTGACGTGACCGGAATTTCCAATAGAGTTCGTTTACTCAGGGCCTCTTACCATGCGCCCGATCGCGTCATCTTACCACCACCCGAAATCCTGTCGTCTTAACCACAAGACGAGGACTATCCTTCCACCACTACCACCATTATCTGCTAGTGGTGGTCGTGCCCGGGGCACAGCGAATCTCTCAGACCCATACCGTTGCTCTCGTCAACTCATTCGGTCACATATACATTCGTACCGCGGACACATGGCCACCAACACGACAGCACCTCGATGAGGTACCTGCTGTCATCCAGCCTCAGGGCTTTGCGCGGCCTGAGGAGGATAGATGGGTGGAAGGGGTGGCTGGAGTGCGGTACGTCGAATAATGTTCTTCAGAGGATTTTATTAACTCACCATGCTAGCTCGCACCCTGTGAATCGCGTTATACCAGATCTGTCCGTCGCTTTATGGACTCGGAGCAAATTCTGCTCAGTCCCTTGACAAAACGTCTTTCGGGCTGGATAGGTAATGAAGCATTGCAGCTCTTGAAAAAGTTTCTGATTTTTTTTTAGAATTATTAGATAAACGTTGTACTCCCAGAATGCCACATTTAATGTACACATTTCCGCTGAATTAGTTCGACTGTCTGGAATTTGTTCGTTGTGCAATCTTCAATTGAAAGCAAATTGAAAGGACGTTTGCGAGACTTTCTGCCGCGCAGCCGAAGCACGTGGCTTGAGCCAAACCAGGCTTTTTTGCGCTGCCCTCCCACCACACCCCATCACTCGACTACAAGTCGGGATGGTTGCTCTGCGACTACAAGCCGAGAGAGCTGCCCGACTTCACGTCGCAGCTAATGAAATGCATCTACTGCGATGGCCCGCTCAAGTCGGAAGATCCTGTCAGTGTCAACGCTCACAACCGGGTCTGCAAGAAATACACGGAACATCCCACAGGAGGCTCTTTCGAGCTGCAGAGGAAAAGTCTCCTTGTCTCGGTTTTAGAGTCGAAAGCATCTAGAACTTTGCAGGGAGGACTTGCGAAGGCCAGGAACACGGCGAAGACATCGGGCAAAAGAACAGCCAAACAGCCAGCAGATGTATGTCTTTTTTGCTTATGTTTTGCTTGATCTAAACTAAACTGTTCTTAGGATGTATCCATGCGAACCGCCCATCAATGCAAGCAGATTATGATTCTGGAATGGCCATGGATGTGGCTGCCCCAGCAGACTTGGACCATGGAGTCGGGCCTGTCGACGTGATCTGGTCGAGCGGGCACGCAAGCAGATCTTTGACAAGGGCAAACCGGTCAAGAGCAGGATCATCGACAAACTACTTAAGGGAACATCCGGCGTACCAACACGCGTAAGTGTCGAGATTTCGCTCCCTGAGCAGTACTGATGATATATCAGAATGCTTTTTCTGAATTTCTCCAGGAGGTCGACCCAGATGCGGATTATTTTCAGCTCTTTTCCTCCATGAATGGGAGATTTGCCCTTGGCTAGCACTTCTCACTCATATCATCCGGATCTTACATACTCTTCCCCTCGACAAGCTAGTAGCGTTCAAATGGGCGTTTCCGAGAAGTACTAACCTTTGGGCCTTTTACCATTCGAATGTGCCGCACTCCCACGCAAAGAGTCGTCTTCACTCTCATTCCAGCCTCCATCAATTTGATGTGGTTACTCGTCGTCTTACGGATAGCCTCCGTGTTCATGTATGTCGGGGCTAGTTTCTCGACGTTGTCCGAAAACGCCTCTGTATGGCGTCTTCCATCATCCGACATCAGGACGAGCCCAGAACGGTCAGAGTTACGTGGCGCCACACTAGTACCGCATGACGTACGTTCTTTTTCTTCGGCTTGAATCCTCGGCGCATGACTGAACTTAAGACTCGCCTTGTACGTTGCGCATTTCGTTTGGTGCCTTCGGCTTCGTTTACTGAAGCGCCGGCAGCATTACGTCACGGATGTTCAAAAGCCCTCTAATTTATTTTATGTATCCCACTCCTCTCATCAGTCTCCTGTTTTGACGTTCACCTAGATGGATATACTTTCCGTGTCAACCTTAGTCGAGGACTTGACTCCGAGTCTTGTGTGTTATTATCTTGACAGGATGTTGGTGTTTCCCTTGAGGTGGCCTTAACCGATGTTGACGACTTGTGTTTAGCTGCTTCGTCGCCATTAAGACATGAACGCCTTCATGTCTAACCTTGCCGCCCGCGTCTCTCGGGAAGAGATCGCTTCGCTTTGCGCGCAAGTATTCCCACCGTGTGCTTCGTAAGGTGTCAATACTAATTACTTTCAGCATAAGCTTCAAAACTTACGCTTATCTACTCCCTGAGGTCAGCTTCTTCTCTTCGCCGTCATGTCATTTCACCCGCTGCGGACTGACCTTAAACAGACTTCGACGTCAACCATGATGGTTAACCTACATGTAATATCAGTTTCTGCCAACTTTCTGTCCTTCAACATCGACTAATCTTTACATCAGCCTTGACTTCGACGACGCTACCGCTATCGTTGATTGAAATATTCTTCAATGCTGTCTTAGGACTCGCCTACGGGTACGTTCACTGAGCCTTCGCGTGACTTCCTTATTGACACTGTGCCAGGTTGGCGGTGTACTCACTAGTACGTCAGTTCTGTCTGTTATCGCTGACTTATTTGCTTTCAAGTCTAGCAAGCACGAGTTATGACTTTGGTAAACACCAACACTTACTCTTCTGCGCGCACGTTCTGACCTTCTTGTTTAGGCGCTCGCCACAGAGACCCTCGATATCAAGCATCCGCCAGAGCAGCAGCCGCCGAATCCGTCAAGAGCGTTGACGATAATGAGGATCTCGTTACCTTCAGCGAGGACCGTATTAGTTTCATCCGCCAGAAAGCTCTCGACTTTATTGACCTCGTCAACCTTGACCCCCTTGCTTTTGAGACTCACCCTGAGACTGGCGCTGCTCCTGCAGTGTCTACTCTCACATTCTGGTGCGAGCCAGAGGCTTCCCGTCAAGGTTCGTTCTCTTCGTGGTGTTCCTCCTCAAGTGCTGATCATAGTCTTCAAAGAAGACCGACGCTCCGTCATCCGCGAGGCCGCGGTGGTGAGGCTGGTGAGGCTGCTGCCTGCGTCGACGTATGTCATACCCCGAGTGCCTACCCGACTCATGCAAGACTGACATCGTTCCACGGAGAAGAAGCCGAGGAAGCTCGTCAAGGATGAACATCGCGAGACGGGTGGCGTGAAATGGAATATCTATAAGAAATATCTCCAGGCCTCGTAAGAGCGTTTTCCCTCCTTAAGCCTGTCTACTGATGCGAACTTTACAGGTCGTACTTTATCTGGTCAATCCTTCTCTTCTTAGTATTCTTCAACCAGGGCTTGGGCATCGTTGAGAAACTCTGGATCAAGGTTTGGCTTCGGACATTCCAATGCGACATGTATTGTTGACTTATGCATGTAGTTCTGGGGTGAGGCATACGGCGAGCGACATCGTCCTTCATGTTCAGAAGCGCTGCGTGTCACGATCAAGACATCATGAGGGGCGCATTTTCACATGGACTGCTGCACCATCATTCGGCGGGACCAGTATATTCGACTCGGACCCTTCCTGACGCACGAGAGCATCCGTTGTTCTATGTCGGTGTCTATGCTGCTATAGGAATTGGGAGTGCCATGGTTGGTGTTGTGTCTTCGGCCGCGCAGCTGAGGGCGTCTAGGATTCTGTTCAAGTGAGGTTTCTTCGTAGTACGTGACGAGAGAGGCTGATGTGATCTTTTAGGCAATTGCTAGTGACCGTCGTGCGTGCGACGTTCCGGTTCCACGATACGACGCCGCAAGGACGTATGCTCAACCAATTCGGAAAGGTGCTTTCTAATATTGCTGATTCTTCATCGGGTACGCTGACGCGTGCGGAATCAGGATATTGAAACCATTGACTCCTCACTTGCGGGCTCTATGCAAGCTGTCAACTCCTCCTTAGCCTCCTTTTTCGTATCTATTCTTAATGTCGCGTATGTCTCTATTAATCATCGTTTCAAGTCGCTTCCTGACCCCGCCAGAGTGTCGTGTTCCCCGCATTCCTCATTCCCGCTGTACCTTTAGACTTTGTTTACAAGGAACTTTTGATTGGTTACTCGAACACTGGGCGTGACCTTCGTCGCATGCAACACGCGCTCTCCTATCTTCTCGGACTTTGGTGAAGTGTTGGAAGGAATTGTGACTGTTCGCGCATTCTCGGCGGAGAAGAGGTTCTTGGATGGCCTGCATCGTAAGGTGGATACGACGACCAAGGTACGCACTTTCGTGGTGTTCTGGGCAAATTCGTCTTAATTTCCGTGTAGATGTGGTACGGTTTCTGGATGACGAACCGATGGTTGCTGTTGAACTTTGATTGTGTTGGGGCAGTTGTAAGTCTTAGGTCTGGTTCCTTGAGAAGGACTAATGTCGGTTACAGGGAGTCCTTTACCTGTCTCTTCTCGATCGCCATCTTGGTTGACGGTGCAGGTCTCGCCGGTCTGTGTATCACGACTGCTTTGAGCTTCACCACCTCGGTGTACTGGGCGTGTAGATTCTGCACAGGCTTGGAGCTTGATCTCAAGTGAGTCCCTAGTTCGTTATCTTGATGATTGACCATCCTAACGATCTTTAAAGCTCTGTTGAACGAATTGTCGAATACCTCGATCTTCCGCAAGAGCCGCCAGCGGTCATTGAGTCTAGTCGCCCCCCTGCGTACTGGCCCTCAAGTACGACCAACGATAATCTGGTTACCGTTGAAAACCTTGTTGTAAAATATGGTCCTCCATGATGTTTCGTTCACTCTTCGGGCTGGTGAGAGGATCGTACTGTTGCGTCGCACCGGATCCGGAAAGGATACCTTGGCGATGAGCATCTTACGCTTTGTGGATCCAACGGAAGGAAGGATTCTCATTGATGGAATCGACATTTCCAAAATCGGTGTCCATGATCTCCGCGAAAGACTGGCACGTCCGTTTGCTAAGTCGGCGGTACTGAAGCTCATTATTGCTTTAGATTCTCATTCCGCAAGACGGATGTCTGGTACGCACCGGGAGAACTTGGACACCTTCAGTAAGTCTGCGGTTATTTTGGTGGTGGTGGTCTGATCGGTGTCTTGTTTACAGATGAACTCGACGACAACGAATGCTGGGAAGCTCTGTACCGAGTGCAGATTTTTACTCAGAGTCAAATACTCTCTGAAGCCACCACGGCTGCCACTTCGCGCCCGGCTTCTATAGATGTGTAGAGTGGGAGCCTACGGAAGGTTCAATCGCAGATTCTGTCGCTACAGATATGGACGGGAAGACGACTGCGTCGCTGAAAACGAAGGTGTTTACTGGAGGAACCAACTTCTGCCAAGGTCAACGGCAGTTGATTGCGAACTATTCTCCTCCAGTCGGGGAACCCGGATTGTAAGTCTCTCTTCCGTCTTCATCCGCCATCTCCTCAAAGCTATAAACAGCGTTGCCCTAGTTGGACTACTGCGATCTCGCCGCATTCCGTGAATACCCACACTACGCTTTCGTCGCCGTCGTCTACTGAACCACTCTATAGTCGACACAGCCGTAGAGTGGATAGCACGCGACGGAGTATGCCGAGTATCAGTATTTTTGCCAGCGCGCATCTCGACAGGATGGCTTGAGCTCGACGGCGAACTCGCATTCACGGCAGTCCAGTTCGTTGTCCCAGTGGCCCAGTATGCCTAGCTTGGGCAGAGCCGCGAGCGTCAGCGTGTTGAAGAGGGAGAAGGGTAAACAGAGGGAGGATTCGGTATCGGCGAAGAAGGACAAGGACAATACATGCCAACTGGACATACCTATACCTACTTCCCCGGAGCGGGGATGGACGACGTTAGTTTGACTCAGATGGTTTTCGGGAAGGGGTGCCAATGCGTTCAGTCATAGTGGTATATTGTTCTATATAAATAGTTCGAGAGGATACGGCGTGGTGATATGTTGCTGGAATACGCGCGAGAAATAGCTTGGGTAAAGGTATTTAACGCGAGGAAGGGTGAGGGGGGTTGGAGAAGGGAGGAAAGGGGTGTCAAGAAAGGTCCTGTACTGCCGTGAGTCTTCGTTTGGAAACGGATCCGTGTACTGACCATCATTTCAAGAAATCAGGCGTCGATGGACAGCGACAACGTTCGAGTTAGACCTTGAAGAACGGTCAGTAGAATTCCGGAAATACAGAGAGGCATACCTTGGGAATAGATTGGACTTGATCTCGGGTTTTGGGTGACGCTCGTCCCAAGCCTTTTTCGCTAGGCAGAGCCCGCAAATGGGGCGAGCGTAGATGCAACTGTGGGCGTTGACGGTATGTGCGAGGACGGGAGGCCGGCTGTGGCATGGATTCCGAAGGTCGCGACGGCTCTGGGGACAATATGAGGCGTCTGCTGGTAGTCCCATGGGTGCGGCACACCTGTGATTGCTGAGATTGCTCGGGTTGAGAAAGGTGACGTCGGCCTGAGTCTCCGGGGAGGCGACAGCGTGTCCTGTGCGCTATCATTTGGTAGGGTACATGTGGGGACGACGACGAGGGAGAGTAACACATCTGGTAAGCAAAGTCCAGTTGATTTGGGAGCGGTACTCACCCAATCCTTGAAAGCGCGCTCTCCAAGCCGGATTCCGACGATGATGACAATGTTCCCGAGCAATCGAGCGAACATAACGCGAGCCATGATGTTGGCGGTGGTGGGAGATGAGTGGACTTAGCGATTACGTGCGCGGGTGGCAGTGCTGCGAGAATGGCTATCCTTCCTTGCCATTAACATCGACCTCGAGCATCATGAGTCGTAGCGAGGACGCGTCATGTTTTCCTGCAGCACGTTCCACCAGGGCAAGATAATGAAGTCGTATGGACGCTGACTTTCACGGTTGTGTGGGATCCCGATGCTGACATGGTCGCGTTCTCGGGTGCCCACTTCCTAGACGCGATGCCTCGTCCACTTCTCCAACCGACGCATACTCTGTGACTGCGTCGAGCACTTGACGGTGGTTCCGGGACAATCATGAATATCTCTTCCCGACGACGCTATGGCTGGCCTGACACAAACGTCATCTCTGCTGATGCAGATCACCGTCGGTCAAGGGAGCTGGGGAGAAGGAATACGAATTGCTACTTTTCGTGTCTGGAGGACTTGGTTACCGCGTCTGTCTATGTTGGGATCGTCGGCTCATCTTGTCGGGGTGGGTCATTTCCGTGTTGGACTTTGCGCTCATTGTTGGGCAGGTGTCGGGACGCTTTGCGTGGGTCTTCTTATGGTGTTCTTGTCTGGAATCCACTGAAAGCGGGGACGTCGCCGTCAACATAGCGCCCATGGTAGGTTCAACTTCTTGCCGTTTGACTTGGACTAATAGTCGGGTGTGTTTCGTAGGTCGACGGCCCCCGCTATCGCTGCTGCACTTCCCGAAGGACATCGCCGACACCTTCAACTGCGATCGACTTGAAGCTTGACGACATTGCTCTCGGTCACCACGGTAAGTCCATGTTCGAATTGTTTGTTCTTTGACTTACCTTGACTCAGACACCGCGACTCATCCATTCAAGACTTTGACTGTGCCACCACGGACTCTTTATCCTCATCCCTCGACTACGTACCGGTAAGTGATGGTCATATTCGTTCTTCCACAATGTTGTTGACATCGTCTTATATTTAGACGTCGACCATCTCGTCATCATCGGCAGGACGTCGATGTTGGTCTTGTCCTTCGTTGGACACCATCAAGCCTTTGCCGACCTCTCGATCTCACCACGGGGTTGCTATGTTCATCCTTCCCGTTATGGTATGTTCATCTTTCTCATGTCAAGTGTTCATGCATCATTAACTACTTACATGTAGCCTTACCCTTGAACTTTGGTTCTCTTTCGATGGAGCCCACTACTCATCATCGTCGAGGTAAGTTTGCCATTTCCCTCGTCGTCGGTTCAACGTACTAACAACTTACTTGGCAGCCATCGACCCCGACATCGACCTCAACGTCAAGTCTTCGTCGCCGTTGTTGGTAAGTCTTGCATCCTTCATTTACTTGATCATCGACTAACCTTTCGTCAAGGTCAACATTGATGGCTCGACTGGGATCTGGTATGTCTTCGCCAAGTCACATTCGTCTTCAACATTTTATTCATTCTTAGGTCCTCGTCGTGGACTGACTGCCAGTCCGTCATGAACACTTTTCACTGTACTCGTGCTCTAGCACGATCACGCTGGCGCCGTCTCGACTCTGTTGAGGTCTGGTAAGATTTGTGCATTTCTTCGTCCTTCACGCACTGATGGAAGTCTTCTTTAGTCTGATGCACAAGTGCCGCCTCTCGGAGACATTGCTTTCGGTAAGTATCGCCATTGAATCGTTGTTGTTCTCATTGATGATCTCTTTGCGCCAGGTCGAAGGATCGCAACACGATTTACTCGGTGAGCATTTCATCGTCTCTTGTCTTATGCCCGGACTAAGACTTTCCTTTAGCCTCGCGAATTTGAGAGACTGGCATCTTGCGGAACTGGGTATACTTTACTTCCAGAGACGTGTTCAAGTCGCCGAATTAACGACTTGACCTGCCTGGTAAGCGCCCAACAACATTCGTCGTGCGCTTCGCTGAGTCGGATTCTAGCTCAACTGACGAGTCAATCGTGACGAGTCGATTGACTCAGTAGATACAACAGAGTAAGCTATTGTTCGTGGTGTAGTCGACTCTACTAACCGGCCCGCAAGTCACTAGATGTAAAGTAGAGTAAGTAAATACTTCTGTAGTTGAAGTACGTGTGAAATGGGGTGAGGGGGAGGGATGCGAGCCGTAAGACGAGATTGTTGGCGGAGATTGACTTCTCGTCGTAGGGAGGCTCGGTGTTGCGTGAACGAGATTGAGAAGCGATGAAGTCGGGGTTGAGGTCCGGTCTCGAAGTCGATTTGGGTGTTCAAAGATGCGGCTTCGGCGCCGTACACACAGAGAGCAGTAGAATACAAGTCGACCGAAGCTTCCTAGCGTAGTAATAGCCGTCGTAGTAAACAGAACCTTGAGAAATCTAAAATTTGAACAGAAGAACTAGCTGGAAATTTAAGATGGAGTGCTCCAGAGCCGCACTAGACACGATGGTTCAATGTGAATAAAGTTCAAAGTTGACACAAGGATCCGCACTCACCATAGCACGCAGTTCTCTCATTCGGCTTCTTGTACACGTCGCGAGGAAGGATATAGAAAACCTAATTTACAGTGAGCCGAAAACCATTCTCAATAAAAGCTTACCTGAAATTGCCTATTGTGTTGATGACGGCAACATTATTCCCGTCACGGCTTAGTTTATATTAATTTTGGGGTATAATAAACGGTTTAATAATTTTTTTTCTCAGAGGCGTGTTTATAATAAACACGGCCGAGATGGCCGAGCAGGTCACGTGCACCTAAATTCCAAGCCCACTAGGCCTTCGAAGGGCTTTCGCTCACCATCTGTAGCTGCCTACACGGCTAATGCTAGAGCCACAACTCCTTCTAGACTCATAAATGAGTCAGTCAGCAACCTCAACACGGTACCATACTGTCCGTACATGACATGTCTTCCTCAGCATCACTGTGTACTCGTTGAGCATGTCAAATCTCGCTTCTGCATCATTGCTAGCACTGCCAAAGCACTTGGCAAGTGGTTTTGAGCTCATCACCCTAGTCTGAGATAGACATAGCAGCCTAAAAGGAGAGAAAAGATTGGTGGATTGACCTATTTGAGGTGTTACCATCAGGTATGCACAGCCACCTTTATAAACATTAAAAATGGCAGGGAGGTTCGCGACCTACCCTGTTTACACTGT